>JACEFZ010000436.1:345000-424007 GCA_014155875.1 Cepaea nemoralis
TTCACTATTCCCAAGACAGACCCCGGCGTGGACACAATAGACAACATAAAAATGCTAAACCAAAGTGACCACACTGGGCTTCAATCATGCAGCCTCCAACTGACGATAGCGACTCTGTAAAGGAGCCAGCGCACTTCGACAAACGGCAAGCGAAACACCCCTTGATATGAATATTTACGAGAGGGCTTCAAATGAAAGCATTAAAAGTGTAAGAGAAATTACAATAACCATGCCATTGTCTTGCAACTGGTCAATGTTGTTATTAAGGATGTTAAGATTCTTAAGCACGTGACATCACGGTGAAGACGAGCACGGGGACGTCATAAGGACAGATTAAAGATGGCCGCCCACTTTTGTCATGCACCAAAGAGGAACAGCGTTCTGTTGTCCGTTTTTTTTTAATCAGGGTCAAAAAGAGCAACAAAAAATGAGTCTCTAACGTGTTGAAGTGAATACAAAAAATAGACGATGTGAAATGTAAGTAATAAGGCGTGATGAAATGATCGATATTTTTTCCTAATTACAGAAGAGTGCAAAAGACGACACCTCAGAATTTAACCTAATTTCAGTTGGATAATTTCTCTTATTTATTTCCCGTTCTAATTACGCCGTTGATATTATCTTCACCTCACGCGTAATGAAAAGTGATTGAACAAAAGCGTACAGACAGACACACTTTCGCACATATCATATTTCATTATGGAAGAATTATAAACTGATTTTTACAGATGCTTAGATGAGAAAACAATAGCCAATCGTAACGCGTCATGTGACTTCACAAATATCTCACTCAGCCAATGACAGATCGCCTTTGCACACGTCGCTGGCAGGCGGCTATTCTCATTGGCTCCTCAGTTTACCGAGGCCTGCTGTTGCTCATTTTTCAGTCACGTGTAATGCACGTTGTTCGAAGCTTGTTTCAGACAATTGCTGTTTTGCTGCCGTTCCTTCCTGATCTATAATCGTACTTTTATTACCGGCACGTGCGGAGTTTTGTGTTGATGATGTTGGTGTTGATGTTGTTAGAATCGTCGCCAAGGTAGCATCATAAAGGTTTTATGTTTTCATCCCTAACCATTTCACTGCCATTGCTTCCTGAGCCAATACATTTCCTCTTAATTGTCTTTGTCATATTTCATAATTACTGCAATTACTACGAATGCTTGCCTACTGCTGTTACTACTACTAGTACTAGTGCTACTACTACTACTACTACTACTACTACTACTACTACTACTACTACTACTACTACTACTACTACTACTACTACTACCATAACCACTTCTAAAAAGTTAGTTCCTTATCATTTTACAAGACGTTTGCAGTCAACACCAGCATGTTTGGCTTTTGTTGATGTCTTGGCAAGTTTTAGGTTCAGTAGATTGCCATTGCTTTCTAAATGACCGACATCTATATATTTTTTGTAAAAAACAAAAAAAAAAGAAAACCAGCGCAACACGGTCTGCTGACAAATCGCGCGCATCTGTGTTTCGAACGTGGGTATACGGGATTACGATCCACGTCCATAACACCTTCGCCATGGATACCGGCACATAACCACTACCACTACCACTACTACTACTACTACTACTACTACTACTACTACTACTACTACTACTACTACTACTACTACTACTACTACTACTACAATTATCGCTGCTGCAGGTACTGCAGGACGATGTCTCTCACAACTAAGCACTAAGATTATATCTTAGATAAATGAAGGTTTTACCCCTTCACTTGCTCCCGTTTCAGTCTTCTCCAGACATTCGAATGCCAAGGCTCACTATGATGCACCCATAGTTGTACCATCTGCCTCATTTTGTGTGGAAGGATGTGTGGATGTATTGTTCCTCATTTTGCTTGGAAGGATGTGTGGATGTATTGTTCCTCATTTTGTGTGGAAGGATGTGTGGATGTATAGTTCCTCATTTTGTGTGGAAGGATGTGTGGATGTATAGTTCCTCATTTTGTGTGGAAGGATGTGTGGATGTATTGGTCCAATGGGGATATAGAAAGTACAGGGAGAAATTGAACTTTAACAGGTAATACTGATATTATTAGTAGTAACATTGTTTTATTTGTTGGTGTTGCTGCTGCTACTATTGTTGTTGTTATCATTATTATTGATAGTAGCGGTCTCCGTGGCGACGGTGTCGTAATGCCACTTACCCACGTTCGAAACACAGCGGTGACCGATTTGACAGTGGACCGTGTCGTGCTGGTTTTAATGTGTTGGTATGGGAGACGGTTGTTCAGAAAGCAATGGCAAACTACTGAACGTAACAACTTGCCAAGACATTAACAACGGCAGTAAAATGCTGGCGTGATAGTATGAGGGCGAGTCTATAAGTAGGTCACACAGTTCTGTGGGATGGCAGGTAAATGTAGTTGGTGTTTTCTACCGGTGTCATTGGGTGACAGTAACTTTATATTCCCGTTCGTCATGTAGCGCTAGGTGTCTCGTGCGCATGCGCAGTGCATAAACAAAATGGCGACTATATTTACGGAGTGTACAACCAAAGAGCCACGTGCTGTTGTGCGTTTTTTTGTTGTTTTTTTTAGGCAAAAGGACTACCTGCAAAGGACATTCATTCGGAAATTTTTCCTGTTTATGCTGAAAATGTTTTTCCCGTAAAGCGGTGCATAGTTGGGTAGAAAAATGTTCTCAAGGACGCTCTAAAATTGTTGATGAAATCCGATCTGGTCGTCCTGTTGAGATTGCAACAGAAGCATCCATGCAACGGGTGGAGGAGATGATTAGAGGTAACGATAGACTCTGTAGCATCTGCAATAGGGTGCTGTGAAGTTCTATCGATGCTTCATGATGTAATTCGAAGAAAACGTCCTGGACTGCTGACTAGAGGAGTGTTGCTTCTTCATGACACAAAGCCAGACCACATACGGCTCGATTAACTCAAGAGAAAATTAAC
The DNA here is from genome assembly GCA_014155875.1 of Cepaea nemoralis. Classification (NCBI taxonomy): domain Eukaryota; kingdom Metazoa; phylum Mollusca; class Gastropoda; order Stylommatophora; family Helicidae; genus Cepaea; species Cepaea nemoralis. Next base: position 347,934 of record JACEFZ010000436.1, read on the forward strand.
CAACTAAGGTGGGAAGTTTTGGAACATCCACCTTACAGTCCCGACTTAGCCCCCCCCCCCCCCCCCCCCCCCCCTTGCGATTTCTACCTGTTTTGGTCCACTGAAACCCACCTTGGCGGGAGACATTTCGCGAATGACACCGAAGTTGAATGTGAAGTGAAAACTTGGTTTAGAAAACAGAGCACGCAGTTCAATGCAGCTGGTTTGGGAGGACTGATGAAACGATAGGATAAGTGCATCAATGTTGGTGGAAATTAAGTTGAAAAATAAAGGGACAATGTATGTATAAAAAATAAACTGGTTTACAGTCGTTATCATATTTAGTTATTTTTCTACAGCCATTTGTGACTTACTTATTGACTTCTCCTCGAAATACTGCTGGTAGTAACAGTAGTTGTAGTAGTAGTAGTAACAGTAGTAGTAGTAGTAGTAGCAGCAGCAGCAGCAGTAGTAGCAGTAGTAGTAGTAGTAGTAGTAGTAGTAGTAGTAGTAGTAGTAGTAGTAGTAGTAGTAGTAGTAGTAGTAGTAGTAGTAGTAGTAGTAGTAGTAGTAGGAGGAGGAGGAGGAGGAGGAGGAGGAGTATCGAATAAACAAGATGTGTGAGCGAGAGAGGAGAGAGAGAGAGAGAGAGAGAGAGAGAGAGAGAGAGAGAGAGAGAGAGAGAGAGAGAGAGAGAGTTGCAGATACCATGAGAAAGACAGACAGACAGACAGACAGACAGACAGACAGAACGAAAGAAAGGACGCTAAACGGGAAGAAAATAAACACAAGAAACTCATTATCATAATTTATACATGACACCCACTCCATACACGCCCTCTAGAGACGAAAGGACAACATACTAGCGCAGTTTCCACTCCATCAACCGAGCAATAGTTTGAAAAAACAAGATGGCTATCTCTGACAGGCCGCCATATCTCCGACTCACCGCGGTTCTCCCGATGAATTCTTCCCAAAAGTAATCTAAATCGGCGGGTTATTTATGAGAAATCCCGCTTTATAACCGTTATCGCCAAGACGAACAGTTCATGAAAGGCCCAAAGCTTCCTTGTAATAGAATCGATTTCTTGCTAGGAAGATTCATATACGTCCTTTTTGCGTATAGCCACTTCATGAAAGCGATGCTTCATTGCATATCGGTGTTAAAGATCTTATTTCGCCCAGGATTCGGTTCTGTTTGTTAGCAGGCGTATTGTAGGCGTCTTTTGGGGGGATTTTGCTTTCACCAAAATGTTAAAGCTGTCTTTAAATACATGTTTGTGGTTCAATCTTTGGGACGAAGTGGCTAGATGAAAAATGTCCGTCTGTAACTGGAACACATTTTATCATAAATTAAATCATTATGGTTTATTATTATTATTATTATTATTATTATTATTATTATTATTATTATTATTATTATTATTATTATTATTATTATTATTTATTTATTTATTTTTTTTATTTTTTTTTTTTGCGTTCACTTGCTTTGAATTCAAACATAGTCCACACAAGTGCTCTTGCTTCTGGGCCACTGGGCTGATTGTTGCGTGTGAATTACCTTTCCCTATTACCAGTGTCCCTCGCCATCAGGCAAACCCACTCCGACTTCTGAGGTACACGAGTGTAGTTTGCTCGGAGACTCCTGGGGGTCGTCGCGGGAGTTACGGAGTTTATACTTTGTGCGACGTTTCCGGCACTCCGCCCTGCAAAAATAGACAGTGACATATGGGATAAAACCCGGTGCTATGAATTCTACAAAGGGGGTGATGTGAGTGGACTGAGTGCCTATGCTCCACTGGGAGTTGAAAGACATAAATCGTTGATTTCAATGGTATGAGCGTCGCCATATGGGGTAAAACCCAGTGCAATGAAGTTGTCCCTCTTGTCATTTTTGCACAAGCCAACCATTGGTCAGAAAGTTTATGGACTAAGCTAGAGTTTAAAGTGAGCCAAAGTAAAAGAAACAACAACGGTATGACAGAATCACCAATGTCGAGCTCATGGAGAGAACTAAACACATCCCACTGGATCAAGAAGTGAAGCAAAGATCCTAGCACTGGATAGGACACAGAATGAAAGAAATCTGCTGATTGGCCTGTTACTGAGATGAGTGCGTGGAGCGACACTGTGAGCTGTGGATATCATTGGAGTGCCTTTACATTTGTCCATGGTTGTTTATGTCGTGAACTGCATGTTCGGAAAAATGGCGGCCGCAGGTTGCTGAACTAACTGGGTTTGCCTTGTGTAGAATTGTGTGACTGTTGGTTTTCTAGTGACTGCCACTTCTATCGACGATGAACTGTATTTTTTGTGGCGGACTTTTGTGTTAGGATTCTGGCAGCGGTATTATGGATAGTATACCTGTGCGGGCTGTTGGCTTGTCGAGACTCCTGTCTGTTCCACTATTCACATGGGGCAATGCGAAGCATTTTGTGTGATATTCCGGGGCACAGGAAATGAGCATAATGGAGCAAACCTTTGCCATGAAATTGGAGCCGCGACTTATCAACGGATAGTACCACAAGACTCTCTCTTTTCTGGAACCCACATGGCGAAATAAACATTGGGAGACGTAAAACGCAACGAGAGGAGAATTACAGACAGGGATTAATAAACTCGGGAGGACATGGAGGGAGCGGTGGAAGATAGGAAAGATAGACGATTTAGCGTGAGTTGATGTCCTATGCCGCAATGGGGAATAAAAGACGAAGAAGAAGAAGAAGAAGAAGAAGAAGAAGAAGAAGAAGAAGAAGAAGAAGAAGAAGAAGAAGAAGAAGAAGAAGAAGAAGAAGAAGAAGAAGAAGAAGAAGAAGAAGAAGAAGAAGAAGAAGAAGAAGAAGATGGAAAATAAAATCAACAGGAAAATAATTGGGGATCTGGGGATTGTCACAAACTCTTAAAACAAGAACATTATTTTATCGAAGTTGTCTGGAAGTGAAAGTTTCGGGGAAGAGCACTGGTCACCCTACCTCGGTATGCCATGACCTAGAATATATGAAGGCCTGACACTTTATATGCCGGCTCCGTGGCGAAGGGGTTACGGACGCAGTTCCTAATTCCGCATACCCCGTTCGATACGCAGCTGCAGGTGATTTGGCAGCAGACCGCCTTGCGTTGGTTTATTACGAAATAGTATGGGTGCCGGTCGTTCAGAAAGCAATGACAAACTACTGAACGTAAACTTGCCAAGAAATCAAACCAGTATAAAATGCTGGTTGACTACGAAGTCCTGTAAAAGGATATGCAATTAACTTTTATTAAACACTATTATATGTCGTATCTGCCCTGAAACTGACAACTGTCATCTGCAGCCTTTAGTGCCTTGCAGTGTAGGACAGGTGGGGGAGGGTCTTAAGCCTGGGGAATTAAGGCCGCCTCATTAGTGCAGTCGCCGCGAACTGTGCAGGTCTGGGGATTCTTATTTGTTTTCCCTGACAGAAAAAAAAAATATCCACACCTTACCGAGGATTCGAACCCGGGTCTCCCGAAGGAGAACCTTGCATTCTTAGCAGACTGACTACATATACAATAATATCGCATTACCGGAGCTAACTCTAAACTTCTTATTTGAACTCTCCAAACACAACAACGAACCCGCAGTCAGCTTATCAACTTGTCAAGACATTCCTCCTGCATATTCACCTCAGAAAGCATCACCCGGAGAGCCAACATCCACACAAACAAAACAGTTATTTCATTTTAAGAAAGAAGCAAAAGAAATTCAATCTGTCTCTTTACAGCCGGGTCTTTTATAAGGTACTTTGTGTTGTCTGACATTGCTCGTTAGTGGGCGCCGATGATACCGAGGGCATTCGGTTTGTATGTCACCGTGCTTGTTCGGGTTGTCATCGGTTCCGCGTCTTTCTCTGCAGTTGTCTATTTTGTTTACTATCTTGATATATCAAGTCTGGTCTTGATTTATGCAACTGGGAGAAAGGATCTGGCTCGTATATTTCTTTAATTATTTTTTCAGCATTTTTCTCGCATCCGGTTTTTTTTTTTTTTCAGTGGGTAAAGTATTTTCCAATCGGGTGTTATCGGGTCCTTAAGGGGAGCGGAGAATTGTAGTATTGTGACCTATCAAGTATGCCGTAAGAGGCGACTCAGGGAGGTTGGTGTGAGAATGTTGTTGCATCCCGTAGAGTACATTATATGCATACCCCCAGTGAGTCTCCTTGCGCCGTTAACCTCGCGTTCCGAAGGTAGTGGGTTCGATTCCGGGCTATGCTTTTCGGTTCACGGGTGCAATTTTCTCGGAGACACCTTGGGGGTCGTCGCTGAAGTTACGGAGTTGGTGCTTTGTGCGACGCCGTCCTGCGGAAAGAGACCGAGCCATATGGGATAAAACCCGGTGCAAAGAAGTCTACAAAGGGGGTGATGTGAGTGGGCCGAGTGACTTCGCTCCACTGTGAGTTGAAAGACAGAAATCGCTGATTTCGATCGTATGGGCGTCGGTCGTTCAGAAAGTAATGGCAAACTACTGAACGTAAACATTGTCTTGTAAATCACAAATAACCAAAAGATACTGTGGGGGGTGGGGGGGGGGGGTTAATTGGGACGTCCTGTGAAGAACATGTATTTAACTTTAATATACATGTGTGTGTGTGTGTGTGTGTGTGTGTGTTTGTGTGTTGTTGTTGTTGTTGTTGTTGTTGTTGTTGACGATATTACACTTACTAACTATTGCTGACCTCAATTTTCAGGTCGGTCAGTGTGCTGGAGCGGCCGCGCCTCCTGCAAGACAACGAGCGGTCCTTCCTCCACCCAGCACTCCGACAGCAGGTCGGCGGAAGCAGCAATCTCAATTGCGGAATCCGCCCCGGAAACGACGTCAGAATCCCCTCCAATGTCAACCCAACGCCCTTGACCTCTTCCGCTGCCATGACCCCGTGCAGTTCAACCCTCGGGACTACTTTCCAAGGACTGCCTCTTCCATCCATCCCCTCGAACGGGTTAAACATAAACATGCTGTCAGCCATGACGAATCTTGCCGCTGTTTCCAATTCAGTTCACGCCTACAAATCCGTCCTTACCTTCCCCGTTGCTTCCCTACCCGGGGATCTTCCCAAACCACGAGGAGCTAAGGTATTTGAGCATGGCGCAAATCCAGGCAGTCAACCAAGCCCATCTTGCTGGCGAGGTAGCCAAACTGAAACCCCCATTTCTCACCAGAAACTACTTAGAGCTCGCTATGTTGGTCTGCAATACTTTCAGAGGAAAACTCTTTCCTTGCCCACACTGCAGGTACGTCACCGACCGAAGAAACAACCTTAAACGCCATATTGCAACCATGCATCAGGCGTGCGACAAACAGCTTGAATGCTGCGGAGTCACTTTCTCCACGAAGGCATCCTTGCGAGAGCACTATCACCATCTTCCATCACAACGGCTACTCCTGCCCTTTTCTGCGGTCGACGCTTCTGCCGCAAAGCTTTGCTGAAACGCCACCTTTCCGTTCACAGCGGGCAGAAAGATTACACATGCCCCAGCTGTGATTATGCTACAAGTCATAAAAGCAATCTCGAAAGGCATAAAAGAATTCACGCCCGTTTACAAGTTCTAGGGGCATCAGGTCTGGACGAGTCTGAATCTCACAACTTGCAAGATTTTCCAAGAAAACGATGTTCGAATGGGGAATTCCTCTCTCGGAGACGTCTACCAGAAAGAAAGAAACAGCTTTTCCCAATCGCTGGTCGAATCTTGGTCTGAAAAATTCAGAGATGAATCTTACAGAGCCTCCATTACCAACAGCGGGGACGACCAAGAAGACTGCGAAATTGACATCGATGATGATGATGACGATGACGATGACAGCGATGTTATCATTGATACATGCGATGACGATAACCACGAACTTGACAGAGTCCCAGCGCCCGGTAATTTATGTTTAAATATTACACCAGACGTCACCAATCTTCCCATCAACCTGGTCACCCCCAGCAACGCTCGCGCATGCGCAGCAGCAACAATGGCGTCCAGATTAACCAATGGGTTTTTGCCTTATTCTGTGGCCTCGATGCTACCTTCAGTTTCAGATAAAGGAATCGCCAAAACTGGCAAAGAATCAAATATGTTTTGAATTATTTAAAATAAACGTTTGGTATTCAAGAACATGTCGGCTTCTGTGTGAACAGTTTCGCAATCCAGAATATCCAGTTTGAAGACAGCCGCAGACGATTTGAGTGCACATCGCATTGCGTTGATTTCAGAAAGCAATGGGACACTGCTGAAAGTAAAACCACCTAGAATTTCACAAATCGAGAATAAATGTTGGCGTTGATTGCGAAGTCATGTAATGTACATGCAGATAACTTTTTCCAAGAACATTCAATACATCAGGAAAGGTTTTTTTTTTTTTTTTGTGATAGGGAGGTAACATACCAGCTTACCGCAACAATGGAAGTTCAGAAAATGATATTGATAACTACTGTAGCTATTTGCTGGCTTTAGTTCAAATACTGAATACAGCACATATGTGGCTCGAATGTTCTACTACTACTGACACCTTACGTCTTGATAGACGATAAATAAATAAATAAATAAATAAATACACATGTATTTTTTTGGCGCTCATAGGAGTAGAGGTAAAAACTAGCGACTATAGGACGCACTAGACAACATAAAATTTGAAAGCTATAGTTACCGACCGGGATTCGAACCTGTCACCTCCAAATGACGACAGCGCCTCGCTGCAGCAACAAGTGTACTTCGATGCGTGACCACTTAGACACTCGTAATATATATTTCTGAGACCTACGGTGCTATTTCAATGGTTGATAAGAATTCTGTCCATATTCCATATTTCTAGGTTCATGTGTATGATTGATCTGGCTAATGAAGACACCCTTTATGGGGTGTCTAGTTGGTCATGGACCGGTCTCCCTGGTCGAGGCGTTAGCAGCTTTCTCCGTAACCCCGAATACTCTCGTGGTTGACGTGAGCACACGAGAATTGGAAGCGGTTCGAGTCGTGCCAGTGACTTATGAGAGTATGGAGCCGGTCGCTCAGAAAGCAATGGAAAACTACTGAGCGTAATCTTGCCAAGAAATCAACAATCGGCTGAAAGATGCTGATGTTGACAGCGATGTCCTGTAAAGAATATGCAAAACATTTTTAGTTGGTCATGCGTGAAGTACACATGTTTCTGCAGCGAGGCACTATTGTCATTTGGAAGTGACAGGTTCGAATCTCGGTCGGTAACTACACCTTCCAATGTTGTCTAGTGCGTCCTCTAGTCTCTAATTCTTACACCTACTTATATGAGCGTCAAACAATACGTGTCTATTTATTTATTAATTGTCGTGATTGCCTCAAAGGGTTCCCCAAGTTGATAGTCGATAGTTTTTACATTGTGTTTAAAAAAAAGGGCAAAATAACTACACGATTTATTACCTGGACCATTTCGCTGCATCTCGTCAGGTACATACTGCAGAAATGACAGAACATAAAGTAATTAGATAAATCCTTCAAGCTGAAATATACACATACTCGCATAGTAATTTCAGTTGTCTACCAGGGTAATTTTAAACTGACTATCATGTCTTTCTGTTTGCTCAAAAGTGTCCTATAAAGACTAATCATGATGGCTTCTGCGACCTAGGAAGACAGAAAGATAAATAACTTGATGCTTGGCCACATGGCATAATCGCGACAGAGCTGATCCTTAACTCTGGTAATCGTGTGATGACTAACCATGACCGCCCACGCTAATCGGCATGGCACATAATGATGACGATTATGATTATCATGTTTAAGATCCACTCTTCTTGTATGCTCTAAATATTTTGAATTTGCACTCACCTAAAAACATGTCCGGTCATTGTAAACTCGCAAAATTTATTGTGAATAAACATAATATAATAATTTTCATTGTGTTCAATAATCGCTTCAGCAGAGCTATAGTTTATTTGCTTGTGTGGTTATTTGTTTCGTTGTTTGTTTGTTTGTTTGTTTGTTTGTTTGTTTGTTTTCGTTTGTTCTCCCTATGAAGGGGTTACGTTGTGGTGAAGGATTTACGAACTCAATTCGCAACCCCACATAGGGATCGAAACACAGCTGCAAGCGAATTGGAATCAGACACTATTGCATTGGTTTTCATATAATGGTATGAATGCCGTTGTTTAAACAACAATGGCACACGACTAGAACTTACGCTTGCCAAGAAATCACAAAGAGGCAAATAATTCTGGGATTGACTGCGACGTGCTGTAAAGCATATGCAAATAACTTTCACCTGATCTTCTTTCCAACAGTAAATTGATTCACTCGTATTTATAACAGTTTCTTAGTGGCACGCTGTATGTCTGGCCGTTCAGAAAGTATTGGCAAACTACTGAACGTAAACATGCCAAGAAATCACAAGCAGTCAAATAATTTTGGGGTTGGCTGCCACGTTCTGTAAATGATACGCAAATACAGTAAACTTCTATTAACCGCCATTCCTTTAACCGTCAGTTTCTGCAATCAGTCAGCGTCCTTTAAAAAATTTGGGAAGAGATACAACATAAAGGACACTATTTTCAATGTCGCCACTGCCAGGGCTGACCTTACAGTCTCTAACCTAAAGAATGGGTGGAATAAACTCTTGCCTGAACCTATTGACGAGACTGAAGGAACTAATACGTTATTATTTACAAAATTGTCCAACAATATAGGACTAAACAGTGAAAACATGACGCCAGAAGAAGCAGCAGATTGGTTGGAATGTCACAAAATGGATGGAGGCTTTGAAATTTAGAACGATGATGAAATGTTTCAATGGACTACCATTGACAAAGAAGAAATTGGGGATGATAAAGGATCAGTTCTTAACCAAAAACCTACGACTAGCCACCCAGAAACAGAAACAATGTTATCGAAGTGCATCGACTGGTTTGAAATGTGGGGCTGAGTGGTCTCGAGGTATGGTGTCCGCCTCGAGTGCTGGAGGTCCCGGGTTCAGGCCCCGGTGAGGGACCAGGATTTATTTAAAAAATCCATCGGGACTTCCAGTAATTTCCCCTGATCTCTGGGTAGTGAGATCGGACACCCGTGTGTATTGTTGCGCACGTAAAAAATCCCTTGGCAGTTGGAAATCGAAAAAGTGTAGACTAACGGCGCTGCCCGGGCAAAATTTCGAGTTAAAAATCTACCCAAAGCATTTCAGGATCCTCGTCCGATGCAACGGAGTTCGTGCATTGAGCTGAGTTTCTCCAAACTCAGGTTTGAGTTAGGAGGAAAACGGAGCACTTATGGGTTAAACCGTGTGCCGTGATGTTGATCCAACGACTAAAACTAAACGACTAAGACTAAAACTGGTTTGAAATGCAAGAGTACGGAAAATGCAACACAGATGCTACCTCTGCGTAAGGTACGGAAAATCGCCGCGCAGAAAGCTCGAGCCTCAAAGACACAGAAGGAGATGACAGATTATTTTAAAGTAACGTAGGTTAAATAGAACTATACGAGAAACAAAGAACTATATAGAACTATAGAAGAACTATTGAAATGTAGGAGTAATATATAAAGAATATGGGATAAACACATGAGAACTGTATAGAGCTATATTATAAACATATGTAACTATTGGAGAAACACAGCAGAACTATGTGGAACTGTAAGAAAACTATGTCGAACTATAGGAGAAACACGGGGGCCCTGTATAGAACTAAAGGAGACAGCTAATTTGTCACACACATCGGAAAGAGGCAGTCGTCGTGAAGAGATCAAGGGACAGTGGAACAGAGAACACTGGGACGATATGATCAGACAACCTCAACCCTGTCGTCGGACTAGCTTACCCGAAGATATTCACCCACTCCACCATCTACACTCCACAACTATCTATCCTCCTGCTTCTCCCTCCATAAATTAGCGGAGGAGATCGATTCCCCGGAGCGAGTAGACGCCAGCCATGTCTGTTGTCCGGATTCGATCGCTCTCTCCCAGCGCTGTCCAACGACGACGCCCCACGGGGTGCATTCGCTGTTTCAGGATCGGATTCGGTTGGCCCCTCTTTGACGGGCACGACGGCCAGCTGAGTCCAGATATAACACCCGGAGATGGCGTTTTCGCATCTCTTCGGACATTTCACAGGCCTTGTTTATTGCCCCTTGTCTGTTGGCGTCGCCTTGAATTTAGCCAAACGAGAATCTCCGCGGTGGACAAATGGCGACACGTGCCTGGCTGTTCTATTTCTGGTTTGATTGTAGATTTCTCTCTCATCTGGCAGGTTGTGATGTCCGTGACAGAAGCTGGACGCTGGATTTCACATTCTTGGGATGCTTGTTGTTAGTCGAAGGGGCGGGTGGTCGTGTGATTAGGTTGCTAGTTTCTGTTTCTTCCTCTTTCTCATCTTCTTCCTCTTCCGCCACTTCCTCCTCCTCTTCCCTGCGCTCCCCCTCCCCCTCCTGGTGATGCTGCTGCTTCTTCTTCTTCTTATTCTGCTTCTTCGTCACCTTCTCCTTCCTCTTCTTCTTCTTATTCTGCTTCTTCTTCTCCGCCTTCTTCTTTTTCTGCTTCTTCTCCTTTTCCTTCCTCTCCTTCATCTTCTTCTGCTTTTTCTTCCTCTTCCTCGTCTCCAGTATGTTCGTTAAGATCCTAGACACAGCATTGCCGTCGATTAATTGGTTACTAGACCTATGCTGGTTTAATATACAATCCTGAGACCTATGGTGCTATCTCAATGGTTAGATAAGAATTCTGTCCACATTCCATGGTTGTGGGTTCATGTGGGTGATAGACCTGGCTAATGAAGAACCCATTTCCATGGGTGTCTAATTAAGCATGCGTCGAAGTAAACTTGTTCCTGCAGCAAGGCGCAGTCGTCATTTGGAGGTGACAGATTCGAATCCCGATCGGTAACTATAGCTTTCAATATGTTGTCTAGTGATAGTGTGTCCTCTAGTCTCTGCTTCTTTATTCTAAGAGCGCCTGTGTTTATTCTAAGAATGTTCTGTAACTTCTACGTTTGAAAGCCTTAATTTTCTTACGTAGTCACTGGCGAAAGGGTTGCGGGCACAATTCGTAATCTCGCATACCCCGTGCGAAACACAGCTGCGTTGTTTCTGGGTTTTTTTTAAATAATGAAATGGTATGGGTGCCGCTCGTTCGGAAAGCCATGGCAAACTACTGAACGTAAACTTGACCAGGAATCACGAACAGCCAGAATATGCTGGGGTTGTCTACTACATCCGTAAAGGAGTATTGATACATGACAAGGCAGACGGGTTGCGGCCTTGTGGGAGCACGTTTACACCTCGTAGGAGAAATTGGATCATCATGGTCTGGCAAGAATGGGACAGCGAGGGGTGACGAGGGGATCTGGCCGACGCTCGACGCTTAGAGGAAAGGCGAAACGGACATATAATCAGATTGCTACTGGTACTATTGGTGTTGGAACTCTTCGTTGACTACTGAGGATGGGGACTGAGCGCCTCTGGGAATGTCCCGAATGCTGTGATGTCGGTTCCTAGACCAATCAATCAATCAATCAATCCGTAAAGGATATGATATGCGACTAACTTATGAGTCATTGTGGCATCTGTATGTTACCACGGGTAGGACGCAAGTTATGAAAATGTTTACTTTTTGTTTGCTTACTGCTCTTTCATCTTCTTGTAGTCCGTGGCGTCGGTGTCCATGCAGGTCCACAGCCTCCTGTCTCGTGTACTGTCAATCATTTCTAACACCGACGTTCCTCCAACCTGCTCCGTGGCGAAGGCAGTGACGAATGCAGGCCGGGCCCCACAGCTTTGTCATACAGCTGATCCTCTGCAATGCTCATGCCAGTTTCCTTTGGACTTCTTTTTAAAAGTCCCCATTGCTGTAAATGGTGAAGCAGAGATAAGCGTGGTCGAATGGATAAGAGCGCTCGCCCTTAAACTTCCGGTGTGCTGATGCCGAGGTAGCGGGTTTAACCCCGACCAGTCAGTTAGACTAAAATGTTGACTTCTCGTCCTTGACTTGGGGACGTAAATTACAAGTACACAAAACTCGGAGTGGGTTCGACTGATGATAAGGGACACTAGTAATAGGGAAAGATAATCCACACGCAAAAATCAGTCCAGTTCACTAGGAGTAGTAGCACGTGTATGGACTTCTCTTGGGTTCAAACCCCCCCCCCCCCCCCCCCCCCCTAAAAAAATGATGGAAGCAAGATATTACATCTCTGACATTTTCATTATTACTACTTACAATCCTATGCTACCAATGTCAAACTTCAACATTATCAAAATAACACATGCGCAAAATCAGCACACCTGTGAGATGAGATGCTTGAGACAAGCTGCTAACTTAACAATCCGAGACGGAATAAGAAATGATGTTATCAAACAGACAGTTGGATCAACATCTTGTGATACATATACTAAAAGACAGAAGATCAAGTGATCACGTTAGAATGCAACATCAGCAACTACCATCACTGGTCTTACATCAAAGATCATCTGCGATGAGACCAAGAGGACGCCCGAGAAGAAAATGGATTGACGACAACAAAGATATTGTACAATTACACAGAATGACACTATCCAGTGCCACCCATCGGGCACTGGTACACCAATTATTCCTCCCTATGACGCTTCACGGAAAAAATGAAAGGCGATGATGATTTTTTTTTTTATGTTGCATATCTCTTACACGACGTTGAAGTCAACACCAGCATCTTTCAGCTGCTGTTGGTGTACTAGGCAAGATTACGCTCAGTAGTTTGCCATTGATTTCTGAGCGACCAGCTCACGTAAGTTACCAGAGCGGCGCGAACCGCTGCCCATTCTCGCGCAGCTGTGTTACTCACGAGAATATACGGGATTACGGAGAAAGACGTTAACACCTAGGCCAGGGAGGGCAGTGATTACATGATCGAAATGCTTTCACTTAGTTTTCCTTTTTTTTTATTTTTGCCTCAGGCCGAGATTGAATGGGTGAGGTTTAGTTTTAGTTTTAATTTAGTCGACGGATCAGCATCACGGCACACGGGTGTAACCCATAAGTGCTCCGTTCTACTCCTAACTCAAGCCTGAGTCCGCAGAATCTCAGCTCAGTTCACGAACTCCGTAGCACCGGCGAGGATCCTGAAATACTTTGGGTAGATTTTTAACTCGAAATTTTGCCCGGGCAACGCCGTTAGGCTACTCTTTTTCCATTTCCAACTGCAAAGGGATTTTTTTACGTGAGCAACAATATATACGGGCGTCCGATCTCACTACCCAAAGACCAAGGGACATTTTGTTACTAGAAGTCCACGTGAAAAAAAAAATCCAGTCCTCACCGGGGCTTGAACCCGGGAACTCCAGCACTCGAGGCGGACACCATACCTCGAGACCACTCAGCCCAAATACTATAAGCGGTGGTGAGGGGGTGTTTAGAAAGGCACCCCCCCCCCCCCCCCCCCTCACCCAAACGAAAAAACAATCTAACTCCGACAGATTGAAGCCCCTTTCAGGACTGGAACAGCCTGAATGCCAATGCCTACGACTCCAGAAGTAACATTCCCTCTTCCAGAAGATTCTTCACCTTTCCTCTGTCGAGGGAAGCGCGTCAACTCTAAGGTCGGTGTGCCCGATGTTGGCAGACATTTAGGAAAGGTTTACTTCCTCTACCGGCTCTGTGGCGATGGAGTTATGGGTGCAATTCGTAATCCTGAATACCACGTTCGAAACATATTGCGGGCGATTTGGCAACAGCCCGCCTTTCGTTTCTTTTCATACAATGGCATGAGTACCGGTCGTTCGGAAAGCAACGACAAACTACTGAACATAAAACTAGCCAAGAAATCACAAACAGCCAAAACTGCTAGAGTTGACTGCGACGTCCTGTAAAGGATATGCAACTAACTATTTTTACTTCCTCTAGATCTAGACAGATTACATCCAAAGCAACTGCTCCTACCTACCCGTGGGAAGGTTTGTCTTTCCTAACAATTTTGACAGGACGGCGGCATTACAGCCGTACTCTTTGCTGTTTTTAACTGCCATGGGAGTTTTAACGTGAACTTACTACGGCAGTGGTTCTCAACCGGTGGGGAATTCCCCCCCCCCCCCCAGGGGGGAATTTCATGGTTTCCAGGGGGGGGGGGGGGGGGAAAAATGAAGACCATTTCAAGATCGTGTTAATACAAGAACCGATTACTTGACATAGTTTTTCCCTTGATACTTTACAGTTATGTATGTCTCGTCCTTCTAAAATTCATTTTATAAAGTAAGTAGACCCATAAATCATGTTTTATGTGGATGTCTAGACTTGTTTTAGTATATGCTATTACATTTGCCTTCCACTTTTACGTATACTGTGTAGGGGTGAGGGGATTTTTAGATAGGAAATATGAAAGGGGGGGTTGACGTTCTGAAAATACGGTGAAGGGGGGAACGGGCCAAATTTTTGATAGGAAGGGGGGGAATGGCGTTCTGAAAATATGGTGAAGGGGGGAATGGGCCAAAAAAGGTTGAGAACCACTGTACTAGGGTGACTATCTCAGGTTCTTGAGTAAACAGCTCGCTACCTTGGATGAGTATGTCTGAAGATAGGTAATCAACTCTTTGGGATGCATCCATCCAGCGGGAATCAATACTGATGTAATGCCACCGTGTAACTCTGCTGACTTCCCTCTATATATCCACATCTGCATACCTTCGGCTCCACATTTTCTTACTTGGCACCTTTCACAACTGAACTTCTGCGCCGCCTTCCTAACAACGCATTTGTGTTTTAAAATTCCATGCATGTAGATTCAGTCATCACTTGGTTGTCCTAGAGCATTCAGCATATCTATGTGTACCGTGTCCGTGTTTAGTATCTCTCACTTTTTCGTAGGATTTACACATACCTAATTGTTTGTATTTCTGTTCGAGATGCCTGACTAGGTGTGACGCAGCCCCCCCCCCCCCCCCCCCCCCCCCCCCCCCCCCCCCCCCCCCCCCGCAAGAGGAATGAATGAGAGTAGGAGAACAAGAGGAAACAATACATACGTAAATCTTCTTCTTCTATTCACCTCAGTGAAGTATTGGGAAAGATATAAAGATCTGTTAGTTAGTTAGTCACGGTTCCAACTTCACAGCAACGGGTCGTCCCCATTATGCTCCGTTCCTGTGCCAGTGAATATCACATAAAACACTCCCCACTCCCCAATGTGAAAAGTGGAAAAGACAGGAGTCTCGACAAACAACAGCCCGCACAGATACACTGTGCATAATGCCACCACCAGAATGTCAACACAATAGTCCCCCACGAAACATCAGTTTATCTCTGATGGAATCGGCAGTCATTTTCCCATCTGGATGTTCACCCACACAGTCCACTAAAATACAGTTCATCGTTGATGGCAGTGGCAGTCAACCAGAAGCCCAGCAGCCACGCATTTCTGCATAAGGCAAAAACCGGTCAACTCTGGGACATAGCCAGCTGCCATCGCTCCGAACATGCAGTTACGTTCCAAAAAACCTCGGGCAGATTCAAAAGCATTTCACACGAAACTCACAGTGTCGCGCCACGCACTCACTCAGTAGCAGGGCGACGGAACCATCAAGCCTCTTTAAGTCGCCTCTTACGACATGTGTGGTAGGCTACAGTGTTGTTATTCTTTGCTTCCCTTATGGGCCCCGGCAACAATCTTTTAAGCTCTATGTCCAATGCACTTTGAAAGTTGGTATTCATTTCTATGTTTGTTCTTGATACCCTCACTTCTTCATTTACATGGTCTTCCCTTTTTCTGTTTCCATATATTTTATTTCAATGTAGCTCTTTGTGGCAGATGGTACCAAGGCATTCTTGTGAGGTGGCCAAACCATTTAATCTGTTGTTCTTTAATGAATTGCATGACTGGTTTCAGGCCTAGTCTCCATGTATTTCCTCGTTCCTAATTCTATCTCTTCGGGTTACTCCTGTAGCTCTTCTAAGGATCCCATCTCTGTTGTTGTAACTTGGCACTTTTTTGTAGCAGTAAGCATCCATGTCTGACACTGATAGCAAAGTGGAGAGTGGAAAAGAAGAAGTAACAAAGACATTTATGATTTGTTTAAGTCCCCGCTAATCACTGGTATCATGAAGGCTAATAGACTACAATGGCTGGGGCATATAGAAAGAATGGAAGATAATAGGGAAACAAAACTCGCTTACACTCAGGAAATAAATGACCGTAGACCCCGAGGTAGACCAAGAAGACGGTGGAGAGATAATATACATACAGACCTACAAGCACTTGGAATCAACGACTGGCAAGAGAAGGTCAACCAGAGAGACGAATGGAGATGGATTGTATCTGCAGCAAACCTCAATGGTTCGGAATGCTGAAAAGAAGAAGAAGCATAATGTTGACCAGAGAGTAGTTCTTATGAGATCTATTGGCACTTATAAGTATCTTTCTATTCGTTAGAAATGGCACAAGTACACAGATTAAACAATCCACATACAAAAGACCACAACACACAAAGAAATGGGTAAATACCAACACACAAAGGCATGGGTAAATCCACATACTGAAGACCACAACACACAAAGAAATGGGTATATCCACATACTGAAGACCACAACACCCAAAGAAATGGGTAAATCCACATACTGAAGACCACAACACACAAAGAAATGGGTATATCCACATACTAAAGACCACAACACACAAGGAAATGGGTAAATCCACATACTAAAGACCACAACACACAAGGAAATGGGTAAATCCACATACTAAAGACCACAACACACAAATAAATGGGTACATCCACATACTGAAGACCACAACCATCATATGCCATGCAGATAAGTGTGGGCGGTCATGTTCTGCCATCTCACTCATCACCAGAGCGATGGATCAGCTCCATGTTCTTGTCTTGACCATGCCACGTGGCCAAGCCATCCAGGTATTTACTTCTCGGTCTTCTCCTTGGTCTCTTCCCTTCGATCTAGCCAGTCGTCACCAAGTTCTCCAAGTCATTTCTTCTCATAACATGCCCAAAAAATTTTGACTGTCTACGTCTAATGACTACTCAGTTTACGATCTTCATTTGTTTCTTGAAGGACTTGTTCATTGGAATACTTTGCATTTTCCTCAGAAACCACATTTCCACATCCATCAGCTGTTTTTCAGCATGAATGTTTATTGTCCACGCTTTACATTCATACCACAACACATAAAGAAATTGGTACATCCA
Source organism: Cepaea nemoralis (assembly GCA_014155875.1). Taxonomy (NCBI): domain Eukaryota; kingdom Metazoa; phylum Mollusca; class Gastropoda; order Stylommatophora; family Helicidae; genus Cepaea; species Cepaea nemoralis. Next base: position 365,036 of record JACEFZ010000436.1, read on the forward strand.
CATACTGAAGACCACAACACAAAAAGAAATGGGTAAATCCACACAAGAACACAACACAAAGAAATGGGTAAATCCACACAAAAACACAACACAAAGAAATGGGTAAATCCACATAAGAACACAACACACAAAGAAATGGGTAAATCCACATACTGAAGACCATAACACACAAAGAAATGGGTACATCCACATCCTAAAGAACACAACACACCCCTCTGCCGTGCGTCCACCTTGACGAGGTAGAGGGGCTTGCGCGTTCCAATGACCCCAAGAGCTATGCCGACGGTAGCACAGCTACTGGTAGGGTCACCCATGTCGGACAGGTCAAGGGAGAGGGACCAGACGAAGTGACGCACAAACCTGCTGCCTTGTAGGTAGACTGGGGACAGTCAAAGGCTAGGGAAAGCATCCCGAACAAATGCTTGTCGAAATCGGATGTACTGAGCCACAGGCTTGACAAAGAAGTGCAACGTAACTTTATCATTTCATGATGCCACAGATGAAAATTAATTGTTATGGTGCTAATCCCGTGAAGTCCCATCAGGCGGTGATAGTGCCGGGCCCCCTGCCTCGAGGGGGTCCACCCATGACTACTGGTGGTCACCTTCCCCTGTGCTGTGGAGTCAAGGCACAGAGGAGTAGGTTAAGAGCTATTGACCAAACACCCCGGACACTCAACATACTACAATGGAATGCAGAAGGAGTTTATAACAAGAAAGCCTCCCTAACACAGCGTCTTCATAAAGATAGAATAGATGTGGCATGCATTCAAGAGACACACCTCAACGCCAATCGCACATTTTCAGTCGAGGGATATCAGGCCACACGTTTCGACCGCGAAGGACACAAAGGAGGAGTTGTAATACTTACACGAAATACAATACCTTGCAGCGAAGTATCTGTGATCTCTGACAACCAAACGGAAATTATAGGTGTTGATATAATGATAAAGGACGTGAAAATGAGAATTTACAATCTGTATAGCCCGGCAGATAAGGATCTTACACTCTCAAACATGGAAATAACTGACACAAATTGCATTGTTGTCGGAGACTTTAATAGCCGTTCAGAAAGATGGGGATACCCAGATACTGACAAAAGAGGAGATGAAGTGGAGGACTGGGAAATAGACTCAAATCTCCATCTACTCAACAAAGTGGATGACACACCGAGCTTCTACTCCAGAAGATGGATTACCACTTCTACTCCAGACTTAGCTTTCTGCACAGGAGACATCCTCCACAAAATCGATCGCCATGTGCTTGACCAATTAGCAGGTAGTGACCACAGACCAATCAAGCTTGTAATAAATATGGAGTATGTTCCACAGGAGCAAAAGCCTTTGCCCCGTTGGAATTACAAACGAGCAGATTGGGACAGATTTGCCATACTAACAGACAAATATTGTGAAAACATAAATACACGATATGGCAACATGAAGCAAATGGTGGAAAGTCTAAACAGAGCAATAATACAGGCGGCCACTGAGTCTATTCCAAGAGGAGCGAGGAAAAATTACAAACCATACTGGACTGAAGAACTACAAATTTTGGAGGACAAAGTTGAAGATGCTAGGAAGACCGCAGAGAGAGAACAAACAACTGAAGCGAACATCTCTCTCAAAGCCATCTCAGCAAAATATAAAAGAACAGTAAATCAAACAACAAGAGATTGTTGGAGGAAAAAAACAGAAAACCTGAATTTTGACAGGGATGGAAACAAACTATGGAAACTAGTGAAAGCCATGAACAATGAAGGACCTAGAAACAAACAAATAACAATTAAACAAGGAAATGCCTTGCTTACAGGAAAAAAGGCTGCAAATGCACTAATGGAACACTATGCCAGTGCAAACCACATTGATATTACAGCCGAACAGGAGAAAGCAATCAAAGATAAACAGATACATCATAGATATACAGAGACAGCAGCAGAATATATGATGGCAAATCTAACAATGGAAGAAATGGAACAGGCAATGAATACCCTAAAAAAGAGGACATCACCAGGAAAGGATGGAATCACAAATGAAATGCTAATAGGACTAGGCACTAAGGCAAAAAAGAAACTACTAGCAGTCCTAAATTACAGCTGGAAGAGGGGAATAGTCCCACAGGCATGGAAGGAAGCTATACTAATACCAGTCCCAAAGAAAGGAAAAGACCTGGAAGAACCAAATGGCTATCGACCTATCAGTCTTCTTAGCTGTGTAGGAAAATTAATGGAACGCATTATCAATGGCAGGCTAACATGGCATCTGGAAGAAAACCAACTCTTAACACCTCACCAAGCAGGATTCAGAAAGTACAGATCCACTGAAGATCAAATAACCTATATAGCTCAGGAAATAGAGGATGCCTTCCAAGAGAAAAAGCACACACTAGCGGTCTGGATAGATTTAGAAAAAGCATTTGATAAAGTATGGAAGGAAGGACTGAAAGTAAAACTTACAAAAAATGCATGTTTGTGGGAAAATGTACAAATGGATCAGCCACTACCTTGAGAACAGAACTGCCAGGACAAAAGTACAAGGACAAACCAGCAAAATGATGCTATTGGAGCAAGGTGTCCCCCAAGGAGGAGTTCTTTCACCAACATTATTCCTAGCATATATAAACGACATCACGGAAAATTTTCCAGCCAGAGTACACACATCATCCTTTGCAGATGACCTAGCCATATGGACATCTGAAGAATATATTAGTACAGCTAACAGCAGAATACAGCAAGCCCTATTAGCGCTAGAGGACTGGTCAAAATCATGGCTAGTGAAGATAAGTGAGGAGAAAACAACATGCACAGTGTTCTCCCTCTCAACTAAAACTCAGCAACCTAAGCTGGTATTGAATGGAAAAATATTGCGCCATGAAGAAAATCCAAACTATCTAGGAGTCACCTTTGATCGTCGCCTGACATGGAAGACACAGGTTGAGGAAAATCGAACAAGAGCAAGGCAAAGAATGGCAATCATGAAAAAGCTTGCTGGTACAACGTGGGGAGCAGATGAGAAAGTTCTCAAGAAGTTATATACTGGACGGGTGAGGCCAGTACTGGAATATGGCATTGCAGCTTGGGCAACAGCAGCTAAGTCAAACTTTAACAAAATAAGTAGAGTCCAAAATCAAGGAATGCGAATCATAACTGGAAGCCTGAAGACAACGCCTATTAATGAATTAGAAAAGATCACTTGTTTACAACCAATGCAGGATAGAAGAGATAGCAGAGCCCAGCAACAAGCTGAAAAATTTAGAAGATTGACAGACCACCCTATGTATAAAAGGTTTAGTGGTTTTGGAAAGGGAAGACTGAAGCGTAGCAACTTTGTAGAAACTGCAAAACGAAAGATTAGGGCAGATCCCATACTTAACATATCAACAGTCAAACCCATTTACAATGCAGACAAGTTCCCAGCTTGGAGACAGCAGCAACTGCCTGAGATGATAGAAAACATTCCTGGTATTGAGAAAAAGAACACTCAGCATGAAACCGAAAGAAGAGAAATAACCCTAAACTACATAAAAGAACATTACCCAAGCAGCAATTGGACCCATGCATATACAGATGGATCAGCCAAAAATTCAGTAGAGAATGGAGGAGGAGGAATTCTCCTAAATTTAAAAAATGGAGTGAAAAAAACACATTCAGTGGCAACTGGAAGTAACTTCAAAGCGGAGGTAGAGGCTCTGAAAACTGCAGCAGAAATGCTCTTGATGGAGGAAAATAAAGAGACGCAAATAGCTATCTTCACAGATGCAAAGTCAGCTGTCTCAATACTGAAGAGCAAAAACAGCACAGAACTAGCTGACCTAAGAGCAGCACTCCATGGTCTATGCCAGAAATCCAAAAAAGTTGTAATACAGTGGATCCCATCACATTGCAGTATACCTGGAAATGAAGAGGCTGACAGACTGGCAAAAGAGGGCGGACGACTACCACAGCCTGACATAGACATAACCTATAATGAGGCAAAGAGGTTGATAAAAAGCACTTATAGAACCAAATGGGAATCAGAGCATCCAGGCCACCAGAAGGATGATGCATATTACAAACTCGACCGAAGAGAACAAGTAGCAATCTTCAGACTCCGCACAGGACATAACAGGCTGAAATACCACTTGTTCAACAAACTAAACATAGGAGATACAGATGAATGTAATTGTGGAACTGGTAAAATGACAGCTAAACATTTGCTGCAAGAGTGCCCAATATATGCAGAACAGAGAAAGATATTTTGGCCCACACCTGCTTCATTCGAGGACAAGCTCTATGGAGATATCAACAAGCTCAAGTCGACTGCAGCTTACTTTAACTGTATTCAGGTTGACATTTAAATGTACATGAAGAAGTATTTAGACTGCCACACTTCATACCACAGGCATGTCGGTTACACAAGCCTCCCAGAGGCATGAAATGGAATATTGCTTGGATAGCAAATCCATTATGTGGAAAGTCCGAATCGAAAGCTCACTGTGTGGGCTTCATAAAAGGTGGAAAAAGTGTCCTAGTGGCACAAAATGGAATATTGCTTGGATAGCAAATCCATTACGTGGAAAGTCCGAATCGAAAGCTCACTGTGTGGATGTCATCTGCAAACTGCATTCTTCTGGCTTCTGGAAGAACAGCCTATGGTGAACGGAAGGCCCAATATACGGAAGTGAGGCTAAGCAGCCATATGCAGGACGTGACGATTCCTTGGGTGAGCCCAGTACCAGAGCGCTGTGTGATGGCTCTGCAATTATGGAAGCCTCCTTGGATGGCGGGGAATGCCCATGGTCTGCCCCTGCCTTCCCTTGAGGGCCGACCAGGATGCCTTTGGCTGTTTTATATGGGCCAGCTGGGATGGGAGATGACACCACAACAGTGAGAGTCTAACGTCCTAAGAAACCCCCCGGGAAGGTTAACCCGGTCAACAAATGCCCGCAGAAGTCGGATGTGTCGGCCTAACGGCGCAAGAACGCAGCTCTGCTGTAAACAGGCACAACGCAATCACGTCCGGAAAAAAAACTCCGGATGAACGAAGAAGAAGAAGAAGAAGAAGAACACAACACACAAAGAAATGGGCAAGTCCACATGATGAAGAAAACTAATAAAGTAAACAGGAACAAATGAAGTAATCACAAACAAACAAATACACAATACAAATAAATTTTTAAAAATCCAAACAAAGAAGGGCACAAACAATTTCTACATATTATTTGACCCCTCAATGTACACAATCATCACTTGTTTAAAAAAAAAAAAAAATATAATCTGGCAATATGTCAAACATGATGCATACGAGAAATGGGGGACAACAACAACAGCATCAATAACTAGCAGTGGTGGCCCTCATCCCATGCTCCGGCAGTCAATCATCAGACAGGTTTCAGCAACAAGCTATACCTGAGGCCAACAGTTTCTCCGCTCATATACATAGACAAGATCTAAACTCTGTCTGTTTTATTCTATTACTGACAGACTATCCACAAACTTCTCTGTCTGTCTATCTTATTTTGGTCAGACGAGGGTTCGTCGCCTGCTAACAGAGGAAAAGATTGGCCACCCTCCAGGTATTCACACATGCAAAATGTGATGGCATTATCACATCACAAACACATCACTGGTTCCTACTTCAAAGCATTTGATCACCTGACAGATTACCCACAAGCCTCAGACAGTGACAATTACAAATGATACTGCAAATCTGCACAAAAACAACAACTGTCAAAAAACTGTCATTTACTGCCACTATAGTACCTTGCGGTGTATGGCAGAGGGGGATTCTGAGTCTGAGGAATTAAGGTCGCCTGGCTAGTGCAGTCGCCATGAACTGTGCAGGTTAGAGTTTTATTTTTGCCCCCGACAGAAAAAAACTCCACATCTTACCAAGGATTCGAACATGGGTCTCCCGAAGAAGAATCCAGCACTCGGCCAGCCACTCCTCACAAACAACAACAACAACACCCCCAAATCACTATCAGCAAAAACACAAACTAACTATATATAAATTAAATAAATCTATCCAAAGTATTTCAGGATCCTCGCCGGTGCTACGGAGTTCGGGCACTGAGCTGACATTCTCCAGACTCAAGCTTGAGTAAGGAGTAGAACAGAGCACTTATGGGTTACACCCGTGTGCCGTGATGTTGATCCATCGACTAAACTAAACAAAACAAAACAAACTAACCAACCACTGTATCAACAATACAGTCTCGCACACACCACCTTCGTGACCTGTTATACAATACTTCACTTCACTACGAGAAGTCCAGGCCACAGCCACAAGAAAACCCCGAGATATGCAGATAATGGCATCGTGAAAACAAAAAAACAGTTAATGTAAGCTATCAACTATTAAGTATTTATATACATAGCTTCAAAAATTGTTTTAAATACTTGTAAACATATGTGCATAAAACCAGCAAGAAACACATGAGAACCAACACAACAAGCCAGCGACACAGACTTCCATTATGCAATACACCTCACACTTTCTTAAAATCCAATCATCAAAGAATTATCCATTTCCGCATAGATAATATATCTTTACCCAACTAGAGTATGATTTTTTAGTGATTTTAAATGGCATGTAGGCAACTGACTGTAGTGTGTAACGGAGGCAACCACCTCATCACTGAGTTGCAGAACCACATCATGAATATGCATGCGTGTGTGTATGTGTATATGTTTGTTTGTTAGTCATCAGATTATGCATAGTATACCTGTGCGGGCTGGTGGAGTGCTTTTACATCTGTCTGCAGTTGTTTGTGACATGAACTGCATGTTCGGGAAAAATGGCGGCCACCATTTGCTGAACTAACTGGGTTTACCTTATTACCTTATGCAGTAATGTGTGGCTGCTGGTTTACTAGTGACTGCTGCTTCCATCGACGATGAACTGTATTTTTCGTGGCGGACTTTTGTGTTGTCATTCTGGCAGCTGCATTATGTTATTATACCTGTGTGGGCTGTTGGTTTGTCAAGACTACTGTCTGTTCCACTTTTCACATGCGGCAGTGAGGAGCATTTTGTGTGATATTCACTGGCACAAAAATGGAACATGATGGGGCAACCCTTTGCCATGAAGTTGGAATCTGACTGACTAACTAACTTGTCATCAGATTGTTCTCATTGTGCAACCAATTATTAAATCCATAAGTGATGGGATCACCTTCTCACCATCTCCCTCAGCATGTAGCAGCCAATGACCCAGTTCTGTGTTGGTGGTCTATTCTTCTTTGGCTCCCCTGCATAGCACTCCTTGGATGTGCATGGATGCTCGTGGATGCTGATGGATGCTCGTGGATACTGATGGATGCTTGTGGATGCTCATGACAGTTCTCAATGTATGTATGTGAAAGTGCCAGTCTGTGTATATTAATTTGAGTGACTGCGTGAAGCAGGGTGCGTATGTGTGTGTGATTTTATGTATGACTGAATATATATATGGGAGAGAGAGAGAGAGAGAGAGAGAGAGAGAGAGAGAGAGAGAGAGAGAGAGAGAGAGAGAGAGAGAGAGAGAGAGAGAGAGAGAGAGAGAGAGAGAGAGAGAGAGAGAGAGAGAGCATGAATGAGTGAATGATTTAGTGTTTGTGATTGGGTATATGGTATATGTATGTGCATGTAAACTGTGAGAGTCTGTGTAAATGATGAAGTATGTATGCAGGATTGTATGTATGTGTTTGTGAAAGTGCTTGTGTACGTGTGTCTTCCTGTCTGCCTTATAACATGGTAATATGCATGTTTTATGTTTACAAAATTCGTTTAACAATGTTTTTTTTCCTATGTGAATGTAACATGCACAATAGTTAGCTATCTACTAAAGATGAATGGTTGGAAGGGCCGGTTGGAAGGGCTGAATGTAAGACAGGCCAGGCCTGTGTGCCCAAATTGCGATCATTTGAAAATATAGTTTGTTCATTTGTTATTTTGATTTAATGTCTATGTGTCTATATATGCAAGTGTAAGTAAGTAAGTAAGTAAGTAAGTAAGTAAATAAGTAAGTAAGTAATTAAGTAAGTAAGTAAGTAAGTAAGTGTTGTGTGGGGGTGTTGGTGTGTGTGGGTGGATGTGTGGGTGGGTGCGCGCGCGTGCGTACGTACGATATGTCGACCTGCCTACCCACCTACGTGTTCTGTTAAATATGAGGATTTATAATGATAACAAATTAAGGACATAGACTCACATACATGCCTCGAGAGCACGATGAACAAATTTAAGAAAAAACAATGGCGTCTGAAATCGATATCACATGATATTTGTCTGGATTGTACATCGGATATGAAATTCTGTAAATACAATGCTCACATTAATAAGGCAAAAGTATCTTTGAGGAATGGTTAAAATTGAGAAGAAATAAAAACATCCAAATCATCATATAATTTAATGACAATTTCTTTTCCACAACTCTTATCTCTGATTTCAAAACATTGTATTCCTCATTTTTATCAACCAGTTCTGAAACATGTTTCACCAGAAATGTTTAATTTGTTCTACAAATGTCAACTGAACATACAAATTTTTACCCTCAGAAATGACATCACACATAGGTAATGCAACCACACATCACAGACGGAACCATCAGCCAGTAGACAAAACAACTGAAGCGATCTGTGCATACAACAGAGAGCCACAAGCACACAAGAGAATAAATAAGATAAATATTACTTGCATGTATGAAGCTACACAACTGCAAGAGAGCCATACCAACACACAGAGATATCATGAAGCACATCTGCCAGACTGGTAGTGCCATCTGGCCACTAGGCAACAGCAGACGTTTTCTTGGTCGCTTCATCAACATTTAGTATCCCGCAAGCTGCGTAGAGTGGCTCTTATTTCAGGTCAGCACATAAAGTGGCTGGGATCGCTGGGAGCATGCTAGAGTAGTGGCTAGACTTGTCTAACAACAATGTGCCCATCTGAAATAAAGCAGATTTTTAATGACCTGGGCTTGCCAAGTTTAATGACCTGGGCTTGCCAGGTTTAATGACCTGGGCTTGCCAGGTCAGCCCAGTCTGAAACGGGTGTCAGCAAATATCTTGGGAAGTAAAAGCAGTTCTGAGATGACACTGACCACAGCACCTATAAACGACTGATTGGTCTATAAACATGGGTTTAGCACCAAATTCCCAACACATCTCAAAGGACCTTGACTTTGTGTTTACACAACTGGCTAGAAAATTTCAAGGTTACAGGTCTGGATGTGTCTAAAAACAAATTTTTTTTAACGATGCTTCTAAACAATTTAACACAATATTATTTTTACTCCAGGTGTCCAAAACAAAATCACAACTGATCTTGTCTTCTTAATGTAGTCTTTGAACCAACATACTTAAGATGAACAGCATTTGCTCAGTTTGGAGAGCAAAACAAGCACAAAACTCTTCTTTATTCTACCATTTATTTATCTAGCCATCTTATTCAAGGGTATTTCTTTACCTTTAAACAATGTTGCACTTGTTTGAAAGAGAGACAGAAATCTGAACTGACAGGGTTCGACAGCCAACAACTATCCATATTGATGTAAGATACAAGTAGACCAAACAATTTCAACAAGCCTGACACTACATACAATACAGGCTAACAGTATCAATCATGGACATTCCAACAGCAAGGAAACATTCACTATGAGTGTGGTACATAAAGCCCAGGTTATACACCACATGTTGCCGATATGTTGCTATATATCCACTTTGATGCTTTCAGATCAGCAGTAAGTGTTGTACACAATCTCTGCCGAATCCTCAAACACAATCATTGATGACTACCAGCAAGATGTTGTACCCACAATTTTTAACCAATCCTCAAACGCAATCACTATGTCTGTCGGCCATATATTTATTGTCGACGAAGCAGTGAGCTTTATGATTTAATCTTCATGCGATATTTCGTATTATATATTTTATGCTTTCGATCTATCACATCCCTGATGGCTTTTACTTGTGACTACGTTTGATAGTTCCTTCTTGAACTCTGGCTTTCACTTGAGACTAAGTCTGCTAGTTCCTTCTTGAACTCTGGCTTTCACTTGAGTAAGTCTGCTAGTTCCTTCTTGAACTCTGGCTTTCAAGTCTGCTAGTTCCTTCTTGAACTCTGGCTTTCACTTGAGACTAAGTCTGCTAGTTCCTTCTTGAACTCTGGCTTTCACTTGAGACTAAGTATGCTAGTTCCTTCTTGAACTCTGGCTTTCGCTTGAGACTAAGTCTGCTAGTTCCTTCTTGAACTCTGGCTTTCATTTGTGACAACATTTGCTAGTTCCTTCTTGAACTCTGGCTTTCATTTGTGACAACATTTGCTGGTTCCTTCTTGAACTCTGACTTTCACTTGTGACTAAGTCTGCTAGTTCCTTCTTGAACTCTGGCTTTCACATGTGACTAAGTTGCCTATTTCCTTCATGACCTCGTGTGTGTGTGGTGGCACCCATCCAGCAACATCGAAACACAGAAAACAAAATATTACATGGAATTGTCCCCTCTAGATACACACCAGGTAAAAATGTGCAACCAATTAATATTTACAACAGTCAATCATTGACAACCCAATGTCACTGACACTGACATTTTGCATAAATGTCAGCTGCAAACGATGACAATCTCCACTGCATGCACTTGTCAATAAAATGGCGTATGGCACTGCAACTATCCATTCTTGGCATTTAAATTACGTGACACAAAGCCAAAGCCAGATATACATAATTGCCATCGACATCATACAACATCATATCAGCTGTGTGGCTGTGTCATTTCAATGACACTAAATGCCAATGAAAATGTCAGTACAATATGACATGTCAGTGACACACATCAATAATTAAAACATATGACAATGCCAGCTGTACATTTATCACTTTGACGCATGGCATTTTGTCATCTAAGAGGGGGCTTCAAAAATGGCTTTTTTTGGGAGGTGACTATATTCTGAAAAAGTAAAGAACAAATGTATCATTTTTTGATGTAGTCACCACTATGTTCAATGCAAGTCCTCCAGCGCTGATAAAGTGCTTGGATTCCTGTTGAAAAATTATCTGGGGTCACTACTCGGTATGAACCAGTCATGAATAATATGTCACAGAAATCACACCGTTTTGAAAGTTCCTACTTCACTCACACACTTGCTGGATTGACAGGCATGCACCACAATACTGGACTTTCATTCGTCAATTAATTTCTATAGGTTTTACCCTTCACTGATCAAAAAACGGATAGCAGAATGGTGCTTCTTTTTTTTTTTCATATCCCTTACAGGACTTTGCAGTCAACATCAGTATTTTTCAGCTGCTGTTGATGTACTAGGCAAGATTACGCTCAGTAGTTTGCATTGGTGCATGTCAAAGGTGGGGTGGCCATGTCAAAAGTGAAGTGGCCATCTTTAAACTGTCCTTATGTCGTCCCCTTGTTCCTCTGCACTGTGATGTCACATGCTTAACTCTCTTGTCATCCTTAACAATAATATTGACAGGTTACAAGACAATGTCATGGTTATTGTAATTTCTATCACACTTTTAAGGTTTTGATTTGAAGCCCCCTCATAAATACAACTGATACTGCAGTTGCGTGCGACGTAATGCCAGCTGCACATAATATTAACGGCCATGGCAATGTGTCTTACAAAATGGTAAATAAAATACATTCTTAGTTATACCCAACAGAAAATATACACGGTTAGTATATAATGGCAAAACATCTGCAGACTTGTGTTACATTCACTCTACAGGAAGAAAACAAGGAATTATAGCTTTTGCACTCCAAAAATAAATGTAACAGAGAAAAAGGCAATGAAATTACTTGGGCAGCAATGCTGGTATTATCATTTGAGAATGTCGTTTTCACCTAGGTAAATCTTCAAATGTTTGCATTCCTATTGTCATTCTCTGTTCCTCTAGTAATTTCTACACAAGAATTCTGGCTCTGTTCGCATGTACCTTGCTGTGTTTGAGGCTCCCCAAGCAGCTGTGTGTGTCCAGTGTTTGGTTCACAACTGAAGACTATCACTTCTGTTTCCTTTACCCCAATATAATACCTTCTCTACTCTCTTTCCATGATCACTCCACAGCTGTCCCTTGTATTGCTGCCTATATGTCTGCATGATAGACCTGGGCATGCCTTTATTAAATGTAGTCCTTACTCCACCCCTTCATCTTTCCCCCGGTTATTTTACCTTCTACTACTCTCTTTTGTGTGTTTCTTTACATCTTAGAATGAGGTCCAATCATTAAATAAGCCTTACCTTCTGTATAACTATAACAGAACAACGGAACAATCTAGGATCTCTAGTTATTTTAAATAAAACCACAGAGTGCTGTTGCTGATATTAGTCCTGCTGAGTTGTCTACTACTAACAGCTCGATGCTGCTGTCTTGACAGTTCAACACTAGAGTTGTCTACTCTTGACAGCTTAATACTACAGAGTCATCTACTCATGTTAGCTCAACACTAGAGTTATCTACTCTTGAAGGACCAACATTTCAGAGAAAAACAAAATCCTAGCATCAAAGAATGTACAACTTGATCTACGGACAAGCACCCTCTGTATGTCCATTTGGACAGTTACGTTATATGTTTCGGAAATAAGGACAATGGACAATAGATACACATGATGAATAACATACGAAGGCATTTGAGCTGTGGTGTTTCCAAAACTGACAAATGAAAAACTGACATGAAGAAGTCCCAGAGAATATAACAGATAAGAGAAGACTTCTTAAAGTAATAAACCATTGAAGGCTATCACGGTTGGTCACAGCCAAAGACATGAAAAGACACCAAAGATAATACTAGAGGGTAAAATTCTGAGGGAAAGAAAACCATTTAAAAACCAGACGTGCATAGGTCTCATAAGACACAGAAATAAAAAGGGCAGCACAAGACAGTTTATTGTGGAATGGAATGATCAGGAAGCTTGATAATCAACTCCAGGGATTATATGCTTGATGATGATGAACAGTGTCTAAGATCATTTAATTCTGAAAGAATAAAAAAGCTTAGAAATAACAGCATGGAAAATACGCAAACATTCTGCACTAAAGCATATAAGGTAATCCCCACGTTGAGGATTTCAGCAATGAGATGTTGCTAAACCACACCAACCAGTTCCCAAATTGTACAAAAGTATTGTCAATAACATCTATCATATGGAGAAAAATACTCTTTCCTCTGAAGAATTTAGGGTACTTTATTTTTAATTCACCACAAACAAAGGAATCCCGGGAGTTTCAGGGAAATCATGTGACATCAAGGTGATTCCATAGTGGGTGTAGGGGTGTGTTGATATAATCTGTGCAATCAAGGAATGCTAAGTGGGATATTTTGAGGGCCACTGCATTTATTAATTACAGATACAGACATATAATTGCTTTCACAAATAGAAGGCAAGCAAGCAAGTGCTATTGTGTCATGTATTTATTGAAATAAATAATCATATAAATTTAATGTGTTGTCCATCACTTCCGGTTGAGTATGTGGTGGACTGCTAGACCGATCGATGGATGCAATAAATGTTTCTGGGCCCAAAGGACCCTAGCTATCGTCAGAGTGTATATCCATATCTTGTGCTACTCATCTTATCTTGTGTATGTCCCATCTGTCTGCACTCATCTTTGATGTAAGTGAATCCCGATATCCCTATTCTGAAAATCAACGATCCCACCAGATCTAGGTCAGTGCTAAAAATAGCTATGCGATTTGTTTGTGGTGAATTAAAAATGAAGTACTCAATGTAGTTAGCAAAACAGCCAGCGAAATGTACAAGCGACACAATCAAAACTGTTGCATCACTGCCCATGAGAAACAGACATGACGTTGCTTGGAGATGAACAAAATAACTTCTTAATTTTGTTGTAAAAAAGCATGAAGCATATCCGTTCTAGTCAACTTTGACCACGCTGTAGATCTTCGACACAAACCAGAAGCAGGCAAAGAATCCAATGGTTCCTGGAATGATACAATATAATATAAACACTACATCTTATTCAAAATATACATTTTGTACCAGTTGAAATATGTAGTCACAAACCAGAAACAGGCAAAGAATCCAATTGTTCCTGTAAAGATACAATACAAAATACACACTAAATAATGTTCAAACACACATTTTGAGCCAATAGATATGTGCAGTAACAAATAATAATGAGTTTCATACTGTTTCTTCATCATCAAGTGCCTTGCCAGCTGGCGTAGGCGTTCATGGCTCTCCACAGATCTCGGTCTTTGGTGTTCTGGATCAACTCTGCTGCTGATATTCCTCCATGCCACCATCTCAATCCATCCAGCATCATTTCTCTTGGACTGCCCCTGCCTCTCTTCCCCTCGATCTTTCCAGTCGTCAAGATGTTCTCCAGTGCCTCACTCCTCATCACATGACCGAAGAAAGTTCTTTGTCTCTATCTTATTGTTGTATATAATATTCTAGTTTCATTAGCTTCTTTCAGGCAATCGTCCTTAGTTACTCTGACAGTCCAAGAAATTCACAACATTCGTCTTAAGAACTACATCTCTGTTGCTTCCAATTTCTTAATAATTTGTTTATTTACATTCCAAGATTCACTGCCAAACAGCAAAACAGGTTATAGATAGCACTTCAGCACTCTCTTTCTTACATTCAATGAAAGTGACTTATTGCATAAGATACTCTTCATTTTCTGAAATGCAGCTTTTGCTTGCCCTATTCTGCTGTTAATCTGTTGTGCATCTTCCATCTGGTGTTATAAATGCCCCTGGGTATTTAAAAGTATCCACTTGGTTAAGAATTTTCCCTTCTATTTCCATTTCATGTGTTAGTGTCACCTTTTTCTTTGATATCACCATTGTTACTGTTTTCGTAATATTCAAGGAGAGTCCTTTCATTGCACTCTTAGCTACTACAATGTCCAACAATTATTGTAGAACTTTTGCATTATCCACCACCAATACTGTCTCATCTGCAAAGCGTATACTGTTTATATTATAACCTCCAATTAGTATTCCTGGCTTCTCTTTCATTTCTGTCATTATTACTTCGTTATAGAGAGAGAAGAGATCTGGTTACAAAACACATCCCTGTCGTCATACTCCTAGCTTTATTTGTTCATAATTGCCCTCTTTATTTCCCTTTTTAATTGCTGCTACTTGGTTCCTGTAAATATTTTTATTATTCTGAGATTTTCCCATCAATGTTGGTATCTTCCAACATTTTAATTATTTCATAATGTTTTACTTTATCAAATTCCTTGCTATAATCTATGAAGCACAAATATATGTCTTTCTGTGTCTCCTTTGTTTCTATTAGTGTTCGTAATTTATATATTGCAATGTTTGTACCTTTTTCCTTCCACAAATCCATACTGTTTTTCACCAATTTTGATATGTTATTTTCTTTCTTGTTTTTCTTCTGAGTAGAAGCTTAGTGGCATGGTTTATGAAGTTAATTTTTCAAAAGTCTTCACACTGAATTGCTCCTGGTCTTTTTGGTATAGCTATAAATACAGATTTCAGCATATCACTTGGTAAATATCCACTGCTGTAAATATCGTTCAACATATTGATTAATATGTCCACTCCAAATTCTCCCACTACTTCTAATTCTTCTATTGTGATTCCAACTGGCCCAGGTGTTTGTCCTTTTTTCAAATGTTTGACAGTGTCATCGACTTCTTCTTTTATAATAGGTGGACCACCTAAGTTACTTTCTTCCGTTAATTCTTCCCTTTCTCCATCTTATAATTCTCTTAGATACTCATTCCACCTCTTCATTATAGCATCTTCCTCCAATAATATCTTTCCTGTTTTTGATTTCAAACACCCTGTATTTACTCTTAGTTTTTTTTCCTGTGAGCTCACTGATTTGTCTGTGCATATTTTTTGTATCTTTAATAGAATTTAATTCAATTCACCGTTTATTGAAACATAAATCAGTGGTCAAGCCATTGAGATGTGAGTCCACGCATGGATTGCCAACCCCAGTAAAGCACTGGATTTTTAAGTCTACTGGAAGAAAGATTTTTTTTACAGCCTTTAGACTTAACTGATTCAGCAAGCCATGTTTAAGTGTCTCAAATTCAAAACAAAGCATTCCCTTACTGAATTTATACACAAAAGCCACACACAAAAATAGGTTGCATGATTTATTGCCTGCATGGTATATTTCATTGTATCTCATCAGGTACATAGTTATTTATCATAGGAAAAGAATACATGATTACTTTGGTTGAAATACTTGAAACACATAAGGCAGACATGCATGCACACAATTCCAATTCTTGAGACAAATGGCCATTCAGCCGCCAACTTATCGATTTGGTTACAGTCGGGGCCATTATGGTGCATCTTGTTCTTCGCCTTTCATAAATAGAGATGCTTATATCTGCTTCCTTGAAGATTTTTAAACACACACACACATAAACACATACATATATACCTGCATACACACATTCATACATGCACCATGTACACAAACTGGCACAGTTAAGCTGACAAAAAAGCAACAACAATCGACAGCACTTACCTGTAACAATGAAAAACAAAAAGACGATGATGGCCGTGTAACCAAAGTACAGGAAGGTGTTGGTGAAACCACTCATCTCCAGTTTTGTGAAGAAATAATGGATGCAGTAGAAGAAGAAGTAGATGGCTGTGAACCCGCTTGTCAGGAACGACCTCCACCACCAGTGGTAGTCCTGAGGAGTAAGAGAACAGAATTCTTAACACTAGTAGAAATAAGTGAGCCAGACATATTTGGCAAAGGATGTTGGGTTTACATTGTTGGCGGCCAAACGGCACACGAGGGCTAATATGATTTGGGTTACACTGGCTGCTTTTACTATACATCCACTTATTTAACAAAATATTTACCCACAGTCCATTTATCTATCCACCTATCTACTATGTACCTATCCATCTATTCATTCTTCTTCCAATTCCACCTATCTGTCCTTCAATCTATAACATCTACAATCATCCATCCACATATCCACCCAAGCACCCATTAATATATATGTGTCTGTGTGACGACAAACCTAAGTTCATCCACCACCCATGAATCCATCCAACTAACCTGTCTGTCTATCAATGCTCAGAGGTCATAGCCAAATTTACCAACCATTTCCAAGGGATTGTCAGTTGTCTCAATGTAGCCTAAGCATTTTCATAGTTGCTGACTTGTTCAATAGTTCCATAAGTATGTATGAATGTGTCACTGATAAATAAAGCAGGACGAAAAAACAAACGATCAAATGAACAAACTTTATTTCCAAAAGGTCACAAATCGGGCATGCATTTATGTCTTATGACTTCCATAAATTTTCTAGTAGCATTAAATATTCCCAGTGTGGAACTGGGTTTTATGTTTTACGACTTCCATAAATTTTCTAGTGCTACAAAAGTTCCTCTTGCCATTCATATTCTTATTTTAAAATATCTACTAATTTCCTCATTTTTTTTTTAACGCTCATTTGCTTTGAACTCATGCGTAGTCCATTCACACTGTTAGTTAAAAAGTTAGTTGCATATCCTTTACAGGATGTCGCAGTCAACACCAGCATTTTTTTCCTGTTGTGATCTCTTGGCAAGTTTACGTTCAATAGTTAGCTATTGCTTTCTTAACGACCGGCACCCATACCATTTTATAAAAACACCAATGCAAGACGGTCTGCTGCCAAATCGCCCGCAGCTGTTTTTCTAATGCGGGTATGCGGGATTACGAACTGGGTACATAATTCCCTTACCACGGAGCTTCTAGTTGTCCTGGACTGAATTTTTGCGTGTGGATTGGCTTTCCCTATTAACAGTGTCCCTCGCAATCAGGCAAACCCACTCAAACTTCAGAGGTACTTGTAATTTCCGTCTCCAAGTCAAGGACAATAGGTCAACATTTTAGTCTAACTGTCCGGTGTAGGGGCCGAAACCCTTGCCTACGATTTGGAAGCAGACTGCCTTGCGTTAGTTGTTTACAAATTGGAATGGGTGCCGGTCGTTCAGCAATGGCAAACTACTGAATGTAAACTTGCTAAGAGATCACAAAAAGCCAAAATATGCTGGGCTTGACTGTGACGTCCTGTATAGGATATGCAACTAACTTTATTTTAAATACTATATGGCCTGCTCTTTTTCCAGGTAGTGGTCTGCAGAAACTCTTTAGCCCCAGCCACAAGCCCCAGTGGTCTCCGGGGGGAAAAAACCGCACTTGTAAACCTAATGGAGGAGTTTGAAAATGAACCGAACCCGTGATCTTCAGAGCGTGAGTTGAGATCTCTCTGTAACAATTGTTACAATAACCAGTAAGAACCAGAACAAACAAAACAGTGCAGGTGAACAATGAGAAGACGGCAGCATTAATGACTCACCTCTGCACACAGGTGAAAGTAGCAAAGGAGGATGGTTGCCTCGCTACAGGTGATGATCAGGATGATGAAAACCAGGAACAAGAAGCCAAACATGTAGTATGTCTGATGAGACCTGGAGAGATGCACAACATGGGTTTTCAAATCATGCAACAAATATGTCACAGGTTATTAACAAGTCAAATATGTAGTATGTCTGATGGGACCTGGGGAGATACACAACATGGGTTTTCAAATCATGCAACAAATATGTCACAGGTTATTAACAAGTCAAATATGTAGTTTGTCTGATGGGACCTGGGGAGATGCACAACATGGGCTTTCAAATCATGCAACAAATATGTCACGGGTTATTAACAAGTCAAATATGTAGTATGTCTGATGGGACCTGGGGAGGTGCAAAACAAGAAGTCATACCCATTGGTTTTCACATCACGAACCAAATTATCATCAAGTGCCTTGACGACTGTTGAAGGCAATCATCTGGCTATCTCCATCACCATCATCCTGTGTCATGCCAGTAAGCATGGGTGGTCATTCTTCACCATCTCACTTGAGCACCAGAGTTGTGGATCAGCTCAGTGTTCTTGTATTGACCATACCACGTGACCAAGCCATCCAGGTATTTACTTCTCTGCCTTCCCCTTGTTCTCTTCCCCTCGATTTTCCCAGTTGTCGCTAAGTTCTCCAATTTATTTCTTCTCGTAACGAGACCAAACAATTTTGACTGTCAAAGTCTAATTTCTCTAATAAGCTTGATTTTCATTTGTTTCTTATAGGATTTGGTCATTGGTTTTTCTGTCTGTCCATGACATTCTTTGCATTTTCCTCAGAAACCACATTTCCACAGCCATCAGATGTTTTTCAGCTCAATGTCTACGCTTCACATCCATACAAAAGCACAAGTTATATGTAGCACCTCAACACTCTTTTTCTCATTCCAAACAACAACTTTTTATTAGTCAGTATGTTTTCCATCTTGCAAAAAGCTACCTTAGCCTTGGCGATTCTTGTTGTAATCTCTTCAAGGCATCTAAATCTCTCATCAGATGTTATGACTGTTCCAAGATTCACTAGATTAAAAATATTCCCATTTACTCTCCATCAGCTTGTATCAATGCATGCACCAACACCCTTCGTGCCATGACACAAGGCTGCCAAGAATCTTTTTTGCTGTATTCTTCTAATCCTCTTACTGTATTTCTTCTTCTTCTGCGCTCATCCCGAGAGTTTTTTCGGACGTGATTGCATTGTGCATATTTACAGCAGAGCTGCGTTCTTGTGCCATCAGGCCGAAACATCCGACATTTGTTGACTAGGTTAACCTTCCCGGGTGTTTCGCAAGATGTTTGACTCTCACTGTTGTGGTGTTATCCCCCATCCCAGCTGGCCCATTTAGAACAGCCAAAGACATCCTGGTCAACCCTCAAGGGAAGGCAGGGGCAGACCATGGGCATTCCCCGCCATCCAAGGAGACTTCCATAATTGCAAAGCCGACACATAACGCTCTGGTACTGGGCTCACCCAAGGAATCCTCACATCCTGCACAATGGCTGCTTAGCCTCCCTTCCTATATTGGGCCTTCCGTTCACCACAGGCTGTTCCTCCAGAAACCAGAAGAATGCAGTCTGCAGATGACATCCACGCAGTGAGCTTTCGATTCAGGCTTTTCACAATGGATTTGCTATCCAAGCAATATTCCATTTCATGCCACTAGGACACTTTTCCCACCCTGATGATGCTCGCACAAAATGAGCTTTCGATTCGGACTCCAAGTAATGGAATTGCTATCCAAGTTGTCAAAACGTGTTCCAGTTTGTCTCTTCTCATAATGTGGTCAAAAATGTTGACTGCCTCTTTCTGATGTTTGTGTCTTTGCCTCTTTTAAGGCATTTAGAAGGCTCACTTTGGCTAGGACAGCCACAACAAAACAAATATGCAATGGATTATCAAATCTGTTAATAGTCATAGTCTGTGAGAAGGACACACTAAATCACAACCATAAATCGATCACTAAACCATATCCGTAAATCTACCACTAAATTGCATCTATAAATCTGACTAAATCACACCCATAAATCTATTACTAAATCACAACCATAAATCTAATACTATATCGCAACCATAAATCTACCACTAAAATACATCCAAAGATCTATCACATCCATACATCACACTGATACATCCATCCACCCCACAAATCACAAACACATCCTCTCACCAGATGCTGTTGAGAATAAAGAAGAGCTGGATGAAGATGCAGCCAAAGGGTAGAACACCTCCCATGATAATGCCAGGCAGAGGGCGGGTGTACAGCGACTGTTCTGGTATTTGGCGAGGAATCTGATTGGTGCGTGTTGGATGCTCAATGGGCTGTAACGACAAGGTCAAAACTCTCACAACAAGCATAGATTTATTTGACTCCTTCCATTAACTTCAAAAGCTCTCTCTTTTTGTACTATGATATTGCAGGTTAAGATCACATTTTATAACTCGATGTTATTCATTGGTAGAAAAAGGTAATGTTTTACATAAAATGTAGCACATATAGGTGTGCGTCCTTCTCTTTCTCTCTCTCTGTTTGCACTATGGTGTTGCAGTTTAAGATCACTTTCTATAACTGTATTAATGTTATTTGTTGGCAGAAAAAGCAAACTTCTTATATAAAATTGTGCACGCACACATGTGAATGCGTTCGTTCGTCCATCTCACTCTCTCTCATACAAAAAGTCTTGTTACAATTAACGGCAATGAATACTGCTTCCTATCACAAATTCTCCTTCTTTTGATCTGTCACCTTCAACAACCAACGAAGGGTTACATATTAATAGAACCAGCTGTGTGTCCGTCTGGCCTGTCCTAGGAGAACTGACAGTCAGCCAGATACTCTGGTCACTCCCTGCAGCACCATCTCCCCAGGCCGTGATGATTTATCTCTTCATCAATACGGCTTTGCGGGGGTTTGTCTCTTAAAACATAGGACAGCGGAATTCAACTGTAGACAGGCCAGTGGAATGAAAGAACCCCCCCCCCCATTCTGCATCCTTAATGCACCATTGGCTCTGTGGCGAAGAGGTTACAGGCGCAATTCTTAATCCCGCATACCGCGTTCGAAACACAGCTGTGGGCGATTTAGCAGCAGACTAAAGACTTACTTTTTTATAAAATGGTACAACTGTCGATCGGTCAGAAAGCAATGGCAAACTACTCAACGTAAACTTGCAAAGAAATAACAAACAGCCACGCAACGTGTTGGGGTTGACTGCGACGTCCTGTAAAAGATATACAACTGAGGAGTGTATTATGATTTGACGATAAGAATACTAATGGCAGAAAGAAAATCAAATGAGGCAGTCATTCAAGAAACAGGTGAAAACCATAAACTGGTTAGAGATACAGGGTGTATTTTTAATGACTGTGCAGTGTTTGAAAATATTGCCGGCCTAAGTTTTGTATTTACCTATTATGTTGCATGAATTTTACAGAGGGTGAATACAAAACTTGGACTGGCAATATTTTCAAACACTGCACAGTCATTAAAAATACCCCCTATATTAGATGTAGAGAGTCACAATTGTTGTGGGCATGACAATTGACAAATTGCATGAGGGGAAGACAAAAAGATCATCTTCATTCCTCTTTCAAGGTATATATCACAACTAGTAAAGCACCTCAAAGGTAAGCATGTCCACCTACGGTATGCATTTGTGTAAGAATTGTTCCCTCTTGACAGATTGCATCCAAGGTGACAGGCTCTATCTAGCTGTAAGTTATAATTTACCAGGGCAGCTGCTTTAATGCCTACTTTTTGTGGCTCCCAGTTGTTAACGTGCAGAACATACACAGGGGACCGCCTGTTTTTCACCCTTAACCTAGAAGGCTATTTAACCAATCTCACTATGCAATTGATCAGAAGGACGGGTGATACCATTACACCCCAAAGCTTCTTGGGAAATGTCCAGCCCTATGCTGGGGTCGAACACGGTACCTACTAAACCTTAGCCATGTCTCCCCTGTGGAAGACAGAGAATTAAAAACCTGGATGGCTTGGTCCATGGCATAATCGAAACAAGAGCACAGACCTGATCCGAGCCATTACTGCTCACACACATCGATACAGCACATGATGATGATGAATCAACATGAAAAACATGTAAATATGTTCAACAACGGTAAGCAAGGCATTCACAAATCAACCAGTGAATAAACACAAACACTTACTCTTTTCCTGAAGCCAAAGTAAGCACCAATGAAAGCCAGTGGGACAGAAATGCCAAACCACAGAGCTAGGAGGGCCAGCAGTGTCGTGAAGGGGATGGCAGCTGAGCTTCCGTAGCTCCACAGCACCAGGTTCAGGAAGAAGAACACACCAAACACCACCCTAGAACAACACAGCATCATCTCGTCAGTCAGTCAAGCGTGCAATGTTATTCCCTCAGTGAATATAAACGCAGATGCCATAAATAAATAAATAAAATATTGTACAATTTTTTGCATGGAGTTTTGTAAACTATATTCAACGAACAATAATCATCTGCTCAAATGTATCATATATTAGTCCATTCCAGCCATCACTGTGTAAATACAGGGTGTATTTTTAATGACAGTGCAGTGTTTGAAAATACTGCCGGTCCAAGTTTTGTATTATGCTGCATGAACTTTACAGAGGCACAGTTATTAAAAATACACCCTATAAAAGGACTTCAAAGAGACTCCAAAGGTTTTATATTGAAAGATTATGTGACTTGTAGGAACGCGGCTAATGGATAGTACAATGTACATCTCCTTAAGAAACTTCACAAGGGCCAGCAAGTCAATCAGGGTGGGACGAAAATTAATCGTGACACACAAGTTGAATTAACGCAAGAGAAGAAAAGACTTTAGCCGGGACTGAGATACAGCGAGAGGAAGATCACGGATTGAAAATTTGGTGTTGGCAATGGCAAGTCATGTTGTCACCAGAATTATTTTATATATATATATATCATTTTACAATGTTACAATTTTAGAATGTGACTATGAATTGTTTTCCTGGTTGGAATGATCAATTATAGGATACGAAATGTTTCAGTATTCTGTGCAGTGCTTTCATAGCTCAATGTATTGTTAGTCGGTGATTTTAGAATGAGGAGGAAAAAATAGAAGACCTGTATGGTATTGGGTAGTAACTACAATAATATCCAGCCTAGACAACATTAAATAAACAAGCCTGGAGAGCTTGATATAGATCAGAGGACTAGACCTTTAGAAGCTGATTCTCAGATCATCAAAAGTCAGATCCTCAATCCTAAGACCAATTCGAAGAACTTCTGATAAAACTAAGAATGACTTGCTCAGAAAAAGAGGGATAGCAAGCACTCAAAACTGCATTTGCTTCAAGACAACATGCCTCTGCACAAAGCATGGCTTCAGCAGCTAGCAACCAGGGAGGTCAATACCGAGATTCTTCCACAAGCACCCTATTCTCAGATTTTTCTTTACCCAAATATCAAAACACAGCTCTAATCAAATGATTTGTGTAATGATGTACATCTACAATATCTGAAGGCAAACTCTATGGAGATGACGAGGGGTTCAAATTGACTGCTTTCTTTGAATATATTCAGGTATTCAGGTAACGTCTGAAGATTTATGGAGAAGTAGTAATTTTAACGGTGTTGAAGAAGTAACACTGACATTTGACAACTAGTTTATTTTGAGAAGTTAGATGTTCTATTCCCAAAGTCTTTTCATGGTCGAGGAAAGACAGCATATGTGCGTCAATTCAAATGGTGGCTATATTAAAAGGGAACAAACACTATTCAATTCACTATGACATTTCCTTCATAGGCAGTGTAAAGACTGGCTGTCCCCTGTAAACACACAATATGTCCAACAAAATCATATTCCAAATGGAAGAATAGAAATATATGTCAACTTACCCAGGGCAGAAGAATGCTGTCAAGATGACATTGGACTTCCACTTCTCTCCACCAAAAGCTGAATAGAAAACCATCAAAAACTGTACTTTTGTTTTACAGTAAAAGTAATGACAGAGTCAAGAATAAAAGAATCACACAGAAAAAATGCATGTGTATGTGAGCATTACAACAATAACAATATTAATAGCTAGTTGCACTTATTTTTTCCAGGACATCGTAATCAATCCTAGTATTTACTGACTGTGATTTTCAGACAATTTTACTTTCAACACTTTGCCACTGGTTTCTGAATGGCTGATGCGCATATTATTGTGAAAATCCATGCAAAGCAATCTGCTCCCAAATCACCCGCAAATGACTGTAAACCTGTGTGACAGAATTGAGAAATACCAGTCACAACCACTAAGCCGTCTTCCATCATATCTGACTGTTCGAAAGAGTGCACTTTGAGCTAAAAGCCTCCTGCCACACCTCATGTAAAAGTGTCTGCTTTTATTGGTATCCTTACAAGACAGTTAAAGATGGCCTCTTTCAGTGTCCAGCTCTTGCAATTATCAGGATAGTCTACCTCTGGCTGAGCCAGATAAAAGCAACACTTTATATGAAACAACATGACAGTTCATGAACACTTGCATGTATTGTGTTGGTAAGCCAGTGAATTTTTTTATTTTGGCGCTTGCTCCTCGCTTCGAACTCAAGAATAGTAGATACATGCTATTTGTAGCATTGGACTTATTAGGAATTAGCTTTCCCTGTTACCAGTGTCCCTCGCCATCAGGTAAACCCATTTCAATTTCAGAGGTACTTGTAATTTATGTCCCCAAGTCAAGGACGAGAAGTTAACATTTTAGTCCCACTGATGGTGTAGGGACCGAACCCCCTACCTTAGCATCTCTTATTCATTCAGCCATGCTGACTTCCGTAGTAAATTATTATTATGCTTTTAATCTAAGGATGGAGCGAATGCGGCCAATCATCTCACACCAAACCTTCCTGCGGCTCCTTCCATTTCCTCTACATATCATTTATCTCTTTCACACAGTTCTAACATTCCAGGTGCCTCTTCTGGTGACTGTCCTAGATACAAGGAGATAAATGGGTGATACAGATTCCTTTCAGCTGTCTCCACACTGCATTATTATTCTTCTAGGAGAAGAAGTCTTCTTTTATCTTGGCTGGCCGAGTTAATTTTTCTTTTCTTTATTGTCGGCTCTATGGCGAGATGGTTATAGACGCAATTCGTAATCTCACATACCAACACAGCTGCGGGCAATTTGGCAACAGACATCCTTGCGTTAATTTTCATGCAATGGTATGATTGCTGGTCGTTCCGAAAGGAATGGCAATCTATTGAACGCAAGCTTGCCAAGAAATCACTAACAGCCAAAGAATGCTGAAGTTATTATGACTGCAACGTTCTGTAAAGGATATGCATCTAACATTTTTGTCATATTGACCTGTGAATGATAAGCTGCATTTTGCAATTAAAGTTGTCTATGGGCTGTGGTAGCTAGTCTTGTGCCAACCCTCCACACTTGCCTCTTACTACGTAGTGGTGGGTTATTCTGTGCTTTCATGATGGCTCTCAGTAACACATGGGTGAAGCCATTGATTGAATCAACCAGAGCTAATGAGTAGTGTCAAGGACCTGTTGAGTTGGTCTTCATTTCTCAGTTGGAGCGCAGTGAGTATCTGACATGATCACAAGCTCCTTGCACACTTAGAACATGTCCTTATGTGCTCCATCTCCCTCATATCTGTCAGAGAGTATGGATACTTATAATTTGGGTGGCCATTTGATTGCGTAAGAAAATCCTAATCCGCAATCTACCACTTTCCTTTGTGCTGTTGCCAAATTGGAACTCTGATATGCAGCACATCATCATGTCATGCTTTGTAGTCACATCACCGAGCAGAAAGTCCTGGGGGTCAACCTCTGAACTATGAACTGGGCAACCCTTTGAGGCCACTAAGACAGTCCATAAATAAACACACATGTATTGTTTGGCACTCACAGAATACAGAAGAAGGAAGTATGAATAAGCAAAACCAAGGGATTCCCTAGATCTGATCTGACCTCTGGTCAAGGATCACTTCTCATTGCAAACAAATATCCCCATAAGTACTCCAGTTTCCTCACATTGCACACAGAAGCTCCAGTTTGCTCCCACACAAGCTCCAGTTTCCTCCCACTGCACACAGAAGCTCCAGACTCCTCCCACTGCACACAGAAGCTCCAGTCTGCTCCCATAGAAGCTCAGTACAGCGCATAAACTCCACCACAGATTCAAATGTGCCTCTACCAGAATCATGAGTGAGAGGCACCTTACAGTTGTGAGACCAAAGTATGTGGATTGGAATTTGGTCAAAATTCCAACTCACAATGCCTGGGCAGAGCTTCAGAGAACATTTGGTGCCCAAACAACATGTTCCTTCTCTCGGCCTTGCCTTGTTTGATCCAGAGGAAAGTATAACCAGTACTTTTGGAACAAGGTAGGCTGCAGACACTGGTGGCTCAGGGTCAAACCTCTGAGACCTCGCCCCGACGAGCAGGAGGCGAGCGGTGGCCAGACCCTAAACCTTTGGACACATGCTATAAATATTTATTTGCATGTATTTTCCAATTAAAAAATTTAACTTGAGCAGCAACCTATTTGGCCTGCTCTTAGATTTCCAACCTTCACAGGATTTTTATGCACAGTATGTGTTCTCGGATCCCCAATCTCTTTTGCCTTTGTCAGAGGACAGACAATTCTATTCTATTACCCAAGTATCAGGGGGCAGTATATCATCCTTAATTGTACAAATCTACAGCCCCTGCTGCACGAGCCTGAGGCTGAGACAAAAAAATCAAAGCTAGCCAGCTCCAGGGACTCTCGGAAAAGCAAGTAGAGACATTGTACAGGTTGTTTGTAAAGTCTCACTACACTTTTTATGTAGATCAAATTTGAAAAATGAAGTACATGACGTCATTAAAAAATATGCTAAAAAATTCATTACATTAGTTACAATAGTCACTGCTATGGTCTAATGCTGTTTTATGGAAGCTGGAAAGTCCCAATGAAGTATTCATTATAACAGGTGTTGGAAATGTCCACCACGGGCTTTAGGATATGACTGTACACGTCTCTTCATATTGTCAAATACCTTCTGCAACGTGTCTGTTGTAATTTCCAGACGTATCGACCGCCAATCGAAAACACCTGCTCAACCAAAACAATTCTTTCTTCTGTTGATAACGCCATTCTGTTTGGAGTGCAAAGAATTACCCCAGCCATTCGCTGCATCATTGCTTCATGCTGGACTGTGGAACACATTTATTTTTAATGACGTCGGGTACTGTATTTTTAAAATTTCTTCTACATATAAAGTGCAGTGAGACTTTACAAACAGCCTGTAGAAGCTAGAGTGTGGATACAACAGGTGAAATCTTACTTTTGTACATGCGAGCCGACACATAACCAGCTGGTGTGCCTAGACAGACGTACAGCACCTGAAACATAATATTCATGGTGAAAAATAGAAAACTGTCCTGTTTGGTTAGTTAGCCACAAGACTCATATGTAGTTTTCAGAAAGTATCAATCTAATCAAGCTTTGTGACTTGCCGATTATCTCATTTTTGTATATTTTTAATGTGGTTTCTCATCGACTTCCACAAAACATTCTCAAGCTACAAATATTCTATTGTATATTACAAGTCGTTTTTCTAACTCTGAAATGTAGCCAATTATACATCCTACTCATTACTATTTACAACTGATGAGGGTTGTGTAGATTGATAGATCAGACAGACAGACAGACAGACAGACAGACAGACAGACAGACAGACAGACAGACAGGCAGGCAGACAGACAGGCAGGCAGACAGGCAGGCAGAGAGACAGAGCAAAGAGAGAGAAAAGAAAAGAGAAGAGGGGGAGGAGAGACAGAGAGAGGGAAGAGAAGAGATGGAAGAGAGGAAGGAGAAAGAGAGGGAGAATGAGCACGTATGTGGGGGGAGGTGTTGGTTGACTTGACACACCCCATAAAGCTCCAACCCAGTAAATGATAGATCTTTTTTTTTCACACCCTCAGCGAGATATTTGCCACAGGAACATTGTCACCTAGTGACCCCCCTCCTCCCTCATCCCATGATGGTGTTTGCATTGTCTGTCTACAGCTAAAGTGCAATGTCTACTCCTTTCGGCCAACACATCTAACTTCAGCCAGTATGTGCGAGTCGCGATTGCCTTCCTTCAACTTCAAATATGCTATAAATACAATATTGTGGGCAGGTTTTCTCATTCTGAAATTTCATTAGGGCTGTGGTAAGTTCTGATCTATTCTCCAAGTTCCATCACAATGTGATTGTGCATAGAAGATATGTTTTTTTGTTTCCAGTATTCAAGACAGCTTGACATCCCACCCACTATCTAGTGTGTGTGCACTTATGTGTGGTGTGTTTGTGGGAGGTGTGAATGACATGTGAGGTGGTGCATGTGATGTATGTGGTGTTAATGTGTAATATGGTGTGTTTTTGTATGGTGTGATGTGTGAGGCATGATCTGAGGTGTATGGTGTATTTGTGTGGTGTGGTGTCTGTGTGCACTATTTATGATGTGTGTGAGACATGTGTGATGTGTGGTATTTATGTACATTGTGTTTGTGTAGGGTGGGACGTGAGGTGTGTGTAATCTGTGTGGTGTGTGTATAAATGTGTACATACATGCACGTGTATGTGTGAGAGACTGGCATTTTTCTTGAAAATCTCAACCAGATATGAACCCAACACATTTTGAACCCAAACAGGACGCCACACCCCCACCACCACTCTGACCGGCATCTGGTTTTCTACAACCAAATCAAACCTTCAACAGAATGTCTCCACTGCAGACATGCATACAGTTACCATAAACACAGCTAAACGAGATAAACCAGAAGGCAACAGATGGTCGGCCAACAAGCCAAGCTGTCAAAAACATCCACGTTATCATGCCAATCAATCGATCAATGATTTATCTTGCCAGGGTTAGCAGTTCAGTAACTACACATATTTTGATCATCACTTTCCCAATACAAAATCAGCTACAATCTGGCAACACTTCATTTAACTCCTCCTGCTCCAAGTTAAGTGTTAATTAACTCCTGTTTGTGTAGAGTTACCTTGTTCAATTCTATTAACTCTTTCAGTTTTAGTTGATACATTAACCCACATAATTCTGTTACTTTCACCCCTTCAGCCTTAATTGTTACATTAACCTGCTCCATTATGTTACTTTAACTTCTCCTATCCCAGATAATTGTTACATTAATTCATTCTATTGTTACATTAACTTCCATCCCAGATAACTGTTACATTAACCCACACAATTCTTATCCCAGATAATAACACACTTTATTATTCTGTAACCTCTTTAGCTCAAACTGCCACAATAATCCACCCAATTCTATTACTTAAACTCCCCTTATCCCAGTTAATTGTTATAATAACCCACTCTATTCTATTACTTAAACTCTGCTTGTCCAAGCTAATTGTTACAATAAATCACACAATACTTTTACTTAAACCCCTCATATCCCCACTAATTGTTACAATAAATCACACAATATTAATACTTAAACTCCTCATATCTCAGCTAATTGTTACAATAACCCACACAATACTATTACTTAAACTCCTCATATCCCAGCTAATTGTTACAATAAACCACACAATTCTATTACTTGACCTCTTATCTGAGCAAATTGTTACAATAACCACTATCTTCTGTCACTTTAACTCATTTCTATCTCTGTGTTTGTTTTAACTCCTCCTGACCCAGACCACTATTACCAACAGGTAACAACTGCCTAGGAAGAAGAGAGTTAACCTTACTTCACCTCCAGCATAACACATTACATAAAACCCTCAATTCTGAAGTCATTAATTCTCTTTTTCTCTATCAAAGAGGAACTTGGATGTGGCTGATATAAAACCAAGTCACAATGGAAAGCCTTGACAAAGGGGTGTTTTGCAGTTAGCAATGAGGCTGAGAACTGATCCCTTCACATATCAAATGGCAAGGCTGCTCATGAGCTTGGTGACCTCTCGTTTCTAGTAACTCCAAACCACAATTCAACCTTGTGCATCTACCATCACCGGTTCATTTTGATCGAACTCTTTAGAGGCATTCATAATCTCAACTCGATACCTTGCTTGATCTTCCAATATAATGGCAGTACCAAACAGACCATTTTTCCTTGTACTGCCTACACTGCCCACATGCTTTGGTACAAAGATAATTGTTCTCTGTGAATTATGAACCACAATCCCATATTCTGTCTATCAAACACTTCACCAACAGCTCTGTCTTTTGACATACATGGGTCATACTATGGGTCGTGCTGTTAGTGGGTCACACTAGGTGATAACTGGTTTTATACACAGTGTTTGTAAAGTCTCACTACACTTTGTAAGTAGAACAAATATGAAAAATGAAGTAGATGATGTTATCACAAAATGTGTTAAAATATTCATTAAATTGGTTACAAGTCATTGCAATGGTCTAATGCTGGTTTGGAGAAGCTGGAAAGTACCAACGAAGTATTCATTATAATAGGTGTTGGAAATGTCCACCACGAGCTTTAAGACATGACTGTACACGTCTCTTCATATTGTCAAATACCTTCTGCAACGTGTCTGTTGTTATTTCTTCCTTTGATAACACCATTCTGTTTGGAGTGCAAAGAATTAGTCCAGCAGATGACAGCCTTTCACTGCATATTGCTTCATGATGGACTGTGAAACAATTTTTTATGACATCATGTACTTCATTTTTAAAATGTGTTCTACATACAAAGTGTAGTGAGGCTTTACAAACACTCGATAGTTGTGCTGTATGAACACCTGTGTCTCTCAACCTCTATAATCTGCCCTGCCATAACCACAGTCTCACCTTCTGACTATTAATCACACACTTCATCCTTTGTGTCACCTTATTCAATCTAACATTTCTTGTTCTAAGTTAATCTTCTATCTTTCATGTTCACACTAATGATCACCTGATGTGATGCCCTTGAGCACCTCACCCTCAACCACACCACATCACCCAGGAACACAGACTCAGACAAAATCACTCACCAAGGCACAAGTCATCAGAGCACCTCTGTTAGCTGGTGACAAGAATCCCAAGCAAGCAAACACTGGACAGCAACAAAGAAAAAATAGATGAGCAATCAATAATTGTGTCATCTCACACATAGAATGAACACACACACAATCAATCTTTATTTTGAAAGGGTCACAAATTGGGCATGCAGGCCTGTCTTACATCCCACCCTTCCAACCACTCATCTTTCAAACATCAATTATCTATTGCGCATATTATATTCACATTGAAACATTGTCAATTTTCTTAGCTCACTCACTTTGAACTCAAGCATAGTCTATACATGCTACTTCTAGTAGCACTGGGCTTAATTTTGCATGTGGATAACTGTCCCTATTACCAGTGTCCCTCCCCATCAGGCGAACCTTTTCAGATTTCAGAGGTACTTGTAATTTGCGTCCCCAAGTCAAGGACGACAGGTCAACATTTTAGTCCATCTGTCCGGTGTAGGGGTTGAACCCCTAACCTCGGCTTCAGCACACCGGGTGTTTAAGACAAGCGTTCCTATCCATTCAGCCATGCTGACCTCCAAACTGTTAAAAGAATGCTGTGAACATAAACGACACATTGTAGTATGTGATGAGGCCAGCAGGCAGATACAAGACTAGAACAGATACAAGGGTGGTACCCAGAAGATCGTTATCGCATATTGTTTATTTTCCCCATGTAGTGTGATCAAACAAAGTTCTCATAATTCAGCTTCAACTGCAGTGTCTCCAGCCTGTCCGGCATTCATGAACCATGAACCAGTAATCAGTGTATAGTAGGGCCTTTCAGTGCAACATTCAAACATATTCCTCTCTGCTAGACCCTCAATCACATCACCCCAAACCTATAGAGTACCACACGTCCCGCAATCACCTCAACCCTGTGTACCACCCCAAAATCCAAGATGAACCCAAAACTCATAGATAATTTCAAACCTGCAAACCACAAAAATCCAAACATGCAGATTACCCTAAATCCCATAGATCACCACAAATCAATTTATCACCCCACAGATTGCCCCAAATTCCACACATCACCCCAAATCGATCAGAATCCCATAGATAAACCCAAATCCCACAGATCACCCCAAATCCCACAGATCACCCCCAAATCCCACAGATCACCCCCAAATCCCACAGATCACCCCAAATCCCACAGATCACCCCAAATCCCACAGATCACCCCAAATTGAATCCAAATCCCACAGATCATCCAAAATCCCAGACCACCCAAAATCCCACAGACCATCCCAAATTCCACAGATCACCCCAAATCCCACAGATCACTCCAAATCCCACAGAACATCCCAAATCCCACAGATCATCCCCAAATCCCACAGATCATCCCCAAATCCCACAGATCACCACCAATTCGATCCAAATCCCACAGATAACCCCCAAATCGATCCAAATCCCACAGATCATCCCAATGGGTTATAAAGAACAAAAGAAGATAGCTTGACAGTGATCAACCGCATATGTCGTTTATGCAGGGTGTTTGTAAAGTCTCACTACACTTTGTGTGTAGAACAAATTTTAAAAATTATCTCTTCAGTTGATAACACCATTCTGTTTGGCATGTAAAGAATTACTCCAGCAGACAAAAGCCATTCGCTGCATATTGCTTCACGATGGACTGTGGAGCACATTTTTAATGACATTATTCATTTCATTTTTCAAATTTGTTCTACATACAAAGTGTGAGACTTTACAAACCCTTGGTACTTATTTAATGGACTGCCATGGAAGTCACACCCAGTAAGTAAGACAACAGACATCACATTGACAGCACACATGAAATAACTTACCTAAGGTGATAAGGGTCATGAAGAATAACTGTGCACCATTGCCCACAAGCACAGCCAGAAACATGCCCTTTCTGGGAGGTCTAAACACATCCCCGTGAACCAGCTTCCATCCAAACTCTTCTTGGGCATCCTCCTTTCAGATAAGAATTTACAAACCTCTCATTATAATATTCAATCATTCAGTGCCGCAAGAATTTAAACTATGAAACACATCAGTTATATTATTCAATCATCATTCAGTGTGATAAGAATTTACTTCATGAAACAAACCACTCATTAAATTATTCAATCATTCAGTGCGACAAGAATTCACACCATGAAACAAATCTCTCATTATATTATTCAATCATTCAGTGTGACAAAAATTCACACTACGAAACAAATCTCTTGCTATATTATTCACTCATTCAGTGTGACAAGAACTCACACCATGAAACAAATCTCTTGTTATATTATTCAATCATTCAGCAGGACAAGAATTCACACCATAAACACAACTCTCTAATTATATTATTCAATCATTCAGTGTGACAGAAATTCACAATACAAAACAAATCTTTTGCTATATTATTCACTCATTCAGTGTGACAAGAATTCACAGCATTAAACAAATCTCTCGTTACATTATTCAATCATTCAGCAGGACAAGAATTCATACCATGAAATTAATCCCCCATGAATCATGGAGTGTATGCTAAACATGTTAAAATCCTGATTCCTCCTTGTACACTCAACAACAGTTACCGTAAAATATTCAACTGTTCCTAATTCTGACTTCACAAACCTACAAGACTCTTTCCCTCTCTCACTATCTCTAGGGATTGCCATCTCTTAGACAACATCATCATCTACTTAGACAAGTCTGAAAGGCTCCTTCCAACCAGCACAATTTGCTCCTTATCAACCCCTGATGGTATCTCTAGCCCACAGCTATCACCTCTCCCATCATCCATGGATGTGTCTAGAACAATCTGATTTCACTACATCAGAAACACACCGTTCACACTTTCTCCTGTTTAAACAGTCTCTGCAGAAGAGCACCTTGAGCTCGACTGTAGAAAAACATGCAGAGCTGGACTGTAGAAGAGTACCTAGAGCTGGACTGTAGAAGAGCACCTGCGCCACAGAGCTATATCACTGATACAGACTGGCAAAACATTTGTATCTGCATAAGATTGTTGTATGTCACATTATTAATGCTAAGTTGTATGTTGTGTCTATGTGGTATTGTCTTACACTGATATGCTGTATGTCACGTTGGTATGCCACTTGTTTTGTTGTGTGCCAAGTTGGCGTTTAAAGTGCCATTTTAGTACATTATAAGCCCCCTCGGTACTCATACGTCATGTTTATTTGGACTCACCGAACTAAACAACAAAAATACAACATAACAATGCTGTCCATACGGATGTAACAGGCAGTGTCTTTGTGGCCCTGAACCTCTACATGAACATGAGTATGGGCCAGAGCTCAATACTGAACTTAGCCTCAATACTATTGAACTTAGCCTGTCTCAAGAGAACCTTAAAAAACAAACAAACAAGCAACCAACCATGCTGTCTATCTGGTTGTAACGGGCAATATCCTTGTGAAGTGTCCGCAGCATAATCATGGCAACCATACCAGACAGGAAGATGACAATCACCAGAGAGTTCATGATGCTGCAACCAGTGAAGAAACATCGTAACTTTAAATAACAATTGTTGATGAAAGCTCACTAACTTACGTTTTATATATATCATATACATATATATATCCATCCATCCATCATGTGCCATGCTCGGAAAGCGTGGGCGGTCATGACTCGCCATCTCACTCGATCACCAGAGTCGTGGATCAGCTCAGTGTTCCTGTCTCGACCATGCCATGTGGCCAAGCTATCCAGGTATTTACTTCTCGGTCTTCCCCTTGGTTTGTTTCCTTCGATCTTGCCAGTTGTCACTAAGTTCTCCAGTTCATTTCTTCTCATAACATGTCAAAAAATGTTGACTGTCTACTGTCTAATTTCTCTAATCAATTTACGATTTTCATTTGTCTCCTGTAGTACTTGGTCATTGGTTTTTCTGTCTGTCCATGGTATTCTTTGCATTCTCCTCAGAAACCACATTTCTGCAGCCATCAGATGTTTTTCAGCTTGCCTGCACATTGTCCAAGTTTCACATCCATACAAAAGTACAGGCTCTATGTAGCACCTCAACACTCTTTTTCTCGTTTCATTTGACGTCTTTTTATTGGTCAGAATGTTTTTCATCTTGCTAAAGGCTACTTTTGCCATGGCGATTCTTGTTTTAATCTCTTCAAGGCATCTCCCATCAGATATTATGACTGTTCCGAGATAATTGTACCGATTCACTTGTTGAAGAAAATTCCCATTTACTTGTATATTACATTGTGGTATTTCTTTCTTCCTAGTGACGACCTAATCTGTGTCTTTTTACAATTGAATTCTTCTTCTTCTTCTGCGTTCATCCGGATTTTTGTTTGGACGTGATTGCATTGTGCCTGTTTACAGCAGAGCTGCGTTCTTGCGCCGTTAGGCCAACACATCCGACTTCTGCGGGCAATTTAATTCTAACCCCAGTTGTTCACTGTGTGTAACAGCCGCACCTACTAATTGTTGCAGATCCTGCTCACTGTCTGCAATCAATACTTATCATCTGTATATCTAATGTTATTGATTTGATTGATTGATCTAGGAACCGACATCACAGCATTCGGGACATTCCCATAAGCGCTCCGTCCCCATCCTCAGCAACCAGCGAAGAGTTCCAACACTAATAGTTCCAGTAGCAATCTGATTATATGTCTGTCTCGCCTTTCCTCTGAGCGTCGAGCGTCGGCCAGATCCCCTCATCACTCCTCGCTGCCTCATTTTAACCAGACTATGGTGATCCATTTGCTCCTCCGAGGTGTACACGTGCTCCCACAAGGCCGCAACCACATCTGCCTTGTCATGCATCAATACTCCACCAAGTTCTGCCGAGCCAGCCAATCTGTCCGCCTGTTCATTCCCCAGCACACCGGCATGCCCAGGAGAAAATATGTTATTGATTTTTCATCCTCCAATGATGATTCCATTTATATCTTCTACATTTCTGAAAATATTTTCACTGTATAGGGAAAAAAAGATCTGGAGACAATACACATCCCTGTCTCACACCTCTCTTAATAGACTGATATTGTCCCACTTCATTATCAATCCTTATGGCAGCTTGTTGTTACCGATATATGTTTTCTTTATAAGTCTAATGTCTTTCCCCATCAATTTGTAGATCTGCAAGCATATCCACCATGTTGACATGTCTAACTCTATCGAAAGCCTTTGTGTAGTCAATAAAGTAAAGATGTATATCTTTGTTTACTTCTATAGAACGCTCAATAACTGATCGCTGCATATACACAGCATTTACTGTACACTTTCCTTCTACAAACCCGCATCGTTCATTTGAAATCCGTTCATGCCACACCGCGTGTAATTGTGAACGTTGAACATGATCATGTCATAGTCATGTGATAAGTACTGACCAATGAATAAAAGAGCACATGCTTATCGTCCCATGATGCATAAGTTCTGTTTCTGATCGTTGAGAAAATGGCCAGGTTGATCCAAAATCCGTCCAAAGAAGCTCAAAGAGCGGAGATTCAGTTTCTTTCATTTGAAAGATGTCGGCCAGTGGACATTCATCAAAGAATGCAGGCAGCGTATGGTAACAAATGTGTGTCGAAGACAACAATGACAGACTGGGGACGAATGTTTTGGAAAGGACGTCAGTTCATGACAGACCTTCGACGGCCGGGTCAAGCGCATATTGTTGCAACAGAAAAAACCATCGCCAAAGTTGATACAGCAGTACAGGTGAACCATTGTCAAAGCATACGTTCGCTAGCAAAAGAATTTGATGTGTCAATTGGGACAATTCAAAAGGTCGTTCGTAAGAAACTGCAATATTGGAAGGTGTGTTCACAGTGGGTACCACGGATGTTGACCAACCACAAAAGGATGGTGTTTGAACCACTTGCTGCGTTACAGAGTGGAGGGTGATGCATTTCTCTTCCGCATAGTGGCAGGCGATGAATCATGGTGTCACCACTTTGAGCCTAGCAGCAAATGAAACAGCATGCAATGGAAGCATGCTGGATCACCAAAAGCCAAAAACATTCAAGTTATAGGTTTCCGCTGGTAAGGTTATGCTGAGCGCATTTTCTTTTACCATGAAGGGCTATTGTTGGCCAACTTTAAAGAACCTGGTGTCAACATCAACTCTACGCACTACTTGCAAATACTAGACAAGCTGCAAAAAGCCATCAAAAATAAACGACCCGGCATGCTTTCTCGCTGTGTGATTTTGTTGCACGATAATGCTCGTCCGCATGTTGCAAAGATTGTGTAGGAAGCATTAGCAAGGAAGAAGTAAGGAATTCTGCAACATCAAGCCTATAGTCCTATTTATCACCATGTGATTTTCATTTGTTCGGACCTCTAAAAAAGCTCTCAAGGGGCAACGATTTCACACAGATGCAAACGTAATTAACGCGGTAAACACTTACTTCAGTGAGCAACCACAATCCTTTTTTTTTTGCGGACGGCATTCGCCGCCTACCTAAGCAATGGGATGCTTGCCTGAATGCTAATGGCGACTTCTTCTGACCAACCCATGGTGCATAATTCTTTCGAAATGAATGGTTTGTTTAATTCTACCACACTTGTTAATGTTTCTTTCATGCTTTTGTAATAAAGCCACTGGAACAGGTTTCAAGTGAACGTCCCTAATATATATATATATATATATATATATATATATATATATATATATATATATATATATATATATATATATATATATATATATATGGAGGTTAGTATGGCCAAATGGGTAACATCCAGTGTGCTTATGCCGAGGTAAGGGGTTCAACCCCTACACCAGACAAGTTGGACTAAAATGTTGACCTGTTGTCCTTGACTTGGGGAAATAATTACAAGTACCTCTGAAGTCAGACTGGGTTCGCCTGGTGGCGATGGATACTATTACTAGGGAAAGCTAATCCACACACAAAATTCAGTCCATCACTACTGGAAGTAGGGTTGTAAGGACTATGCTGAGTTCAAAGCGAACGAGCGCCCAAAAATATATACATATATCTTTTATTTTTGTGCCAGGGTATGCGGGTGTAAGAGGAAACTGACAAGCAGTATGAAGCAGACTAACAATGGACCAGGCTAACAATCTCAATGCGCTCAAGGAGGCAGAGTGAGTAAATGACTCAAGGGATAGATGTGATTCTGCATCTTAGATAAGACTGCATGAACAGCAAGTCAAACAGGGTTAAGCTGGACTACAGTGCCATGCGGAAAGCCAAAGTAGAATAATCAAGCAACACAGAACTGGTGTTGTCAGTCACTACACGCTAAGGGAGATACTGAGGAAGGAATCTGAACACGTATGGACTAATATTTTGATGAACAATGAGGATGATCTGTTGACTAATTAACAAACATATGGAAAGCCTGAATCAAAAGCTCATTGTGTGGGTGTACATATATTGTATGCACACACACCTCTCTGGTCTAGTAACTGCCCTTGTACAACTAATTATTCTAGCCCACCCCTCCTGCTGTAAAGTAAAGAACCCTTTTACATACATTAAGGCATATTTGTGAAGAATGTTTTTTGCAATGTCACTATCCTTGAAAATTAGAAAGAGTTCTTGCATGTACATAGAAACAGTTTTAACATACGGCTGCGAATCATGGACATTCACAGGCAAAAAAAATCCCCGGAAGCCTCGGAGATGTGGTTTTATAGAAGAATGCTGAAAATTAATTGGACAGCCAAAATGGGCAGTCAGGATGTTTTAAGGGAAGCTGAGTCACAAAGACAACTTATCACGAATATCAGAAAGAGGCAGTCATTGTTGTTTGGTCATGTTATGAGAAGACAAAAATTGAAAAATGTTGTAACAACCGGAAAGATTTGCGGAAAGAGAGATAGAGGAAGACAGTGTGAGAAGATTCTTGACAGTCTTGTATCATGGCACGGAAAGGAGTCAACACACGAATTGACCCATGATGTTGGAGATCGTAATTTGTGGAGAGGTGTGATCACCCACATAAGCTGGCAAGGCACTAGATGATAAGGTGTATTAAGTACAGGGTGTATTTTTAATGACTGTGCAGTGTTTGAAAATAGTGCCAGTCCAAGTTTTGTATTCACCCTCTGTAAAGTTCATGCAACATAATAGGTAAATAGAAAACTTGGACCGGCAATATTTTCAAACACTGCACAGTCATTAACCCTTTACAAGGCATAGCGTCCGTTACCGGCCGATCTCTAAATACGAGTGTAGCGTCCGATTCCGGCCGATACTATTATGCATTGTAAAAACGCGATCTCTCGGCTTTCCGACACTTCCGTCTGCTACTTTCACTTTCGCCGATAGCTTGACAACGTGGCTGCCATTTGTAAACGCGCTACAATGACTTTGAACAAACTTTTACGGACTTGTTTTGATAGTTTTTCGCTGTTTTTCAAAATGGATTTCGGCGATTCTTCAAGTGATAGCCGAGATTTCGCTCTGTTCAATTTAAATGACATTAAAGGGCACGAAGTTGATTATTAATCGGAGCTAGATATCAGTGCAAAGCGTTACTTTGCATTAGCAGTCGTGAGTCGGACTTTAAAGAAAGTGATTATGATTCTGAAAATGTGTTTGTAAATTGCCGTATAGATGACGGAAAATCACAAACAACATGCCGTATTTCGTAAATATTTGTGTTCATATATGGATTACCGGCAACAATCACGTGAGTAACATATTCTGCATGCTTTTCCCTTCATTGTGTTGTTTATTTAACTAAAATCGGTTGACTAACACCTTATTTGTGATGTTTTTACTAACGCGACCAGAAATTTTTACAGAACCTGAAAAAATCTTGCCCGTTCAGGGTTACAAAACGGACAAGCGTCTGCCCTGTAAAGGGTTAAAAATACACCCTATAAAAGGTGCTAGCATCATATTTTCATAAACCAATTAGTACAAGAAAGGTCATGTGGTAAACATCAAACTGGTCACCTTTACCATCTAGGCCATTTTCTGGTACCATTTAAGGCTGCATCAACCTGGGATGCCAAGTCAATTATTAAAATCTGCCTCAATGGAGATTACCTCCAGGCCTGCAAGCCAACATGCTAGCCACTGCGTCTCCATCGCTTCCTCTTCTGCTGTAGGTTACACACACATTATTACTTCATCATTCCTTTTCCCAGCCAACTTAGAGATAAATTATTTTCTAATCACTTCATTAATTCAGCCAACTTTGAGATGAATTACTTCTTAATCACTTCATTATCTCAGCCAACTTAGAGATGAATTACCTCCTAATCACTTCATTATCTCTGCCAACTCAGAGGTAAATTATTTCCTAATCACTTCATGTTCCCAGCCAACTTAGAGATAAATTACATTCTAACCACGTCATTAATTCAGCCAACTTAGAGATAAATTACTTCCTAATTACTTCACACTTCACTTTCCCAGCCAACTTAGAGATAAATTACTTTCTAATCACTTCTTGTTCCCAGCCAACTTAGAGATAAATTACATTCTAATCACTTCATTAATTCAGCCAACTTAGAGATAAATTACTTCCCAATTACTTCACACTTCACTTTCCCAGCCAACTTAGAGATAAATTACTTTCTAATCACTTCATGTTCCCAGCCAACTTAGAGATAAATTACATTCTAATCACTTCATCAATTCAGCCAACTCAGAGATAAATTACTTCCTAATTACTTCACACTTCACTTTCCCAGTCAACTTAGAGATAAATTACTTTCTAATCACTTCATGTTCCCAGCCAACTTAGAGATAAATTACATTCTAATCACTTCATTAATTCAGCCAACTTAGAGATAAATTACTTCCTAATTGCTTCACACTTCACTTTCCCAGCCAACTTAGAGATAAATTACTTTCTAATCACTTCATGTTCCCAGCCAACTTAGAGATAAATTACATTCTAATCACTTCATCAATTCAGCCAACTTAGAGATAAATTACTTCCTAATTGCTTCACACTTCACTTTCCCAGCCAACTTAGAGATAAATTACATTCTAATCACTTCATGTTCCCAGCCAACTTAGAGATAAATTACATTCTAATCACTTCATTAATTCAGCCAACTTAGAGATAAATTACTTTCTAATTACTTCACACTTCACTTTCCCAACCAACTTAGAGATAAACTGATTTCTAATCACTTCTGGTTCCCAGCAAAGTACAGACAAACATACAAATGATATCGTACGGCTGGCAACCCACTCACCTAAACCACTGAATGTTAGTGTGGGGCATAGATTCCAAGATGTAGTCCCAACGAGAGGTCCACTTGATGTGGGTGTTTTCCTGTGACAGACAAGAAGCATCAGTTGTACTCAAGCAAACAAAACAACACATTCAGAACATCAACAACAAAATCACACCTAAACTGTTTGCATGTAAATCACCTGGAAGATTCAATAATGGACTGATAATCGAGTTGTCTGAGCCCTGAAAGGGGCTTTTACATCTATTGGAGTGTACTAATGCATAGCGAACCGCCGGCGTGGAGGTGATAACAGAGGTGATTCTCTGAGGAAGAAGCTGGTTTCTCACGGTTGAAGGTGCTAGGATATGTGTGAGGGCACAAAGCACCGGGTACATGATGTTCTCCTCCCAGAGGGAGGAATGGCTTGGGACCAGGTACAATGCGCATTTGTAGAACAAGTGGGAAAACAACTTGAACGTCTCAAAACGGGGTAGGAATGCACAGCAGTAGAAAGACACCTGGAGTCATGACCCGGGTGGGTCCACCCCCAGAGAATGTCAGGAAGGTAAAGGGCCGAACCATCACCTCTCCAAGCTCACAAACCAGCGGGGTGTGCGTAACTGTTACCGGAACTTCACACCAACAGACAGGCATATTGGGCTGTACCCCAGTCATGATTCAGCACAGCATGCATGGACTCTGGATCTGGCCTGGGTTAGTCATGTCTCTGCTACAAGATCTGAACATCTCAGAATAACAGCTCATAAACATCATATCTCAGAAACAGAAATACTTTGGTCCTATTAAACATCATTGTGGGAAGAAAATAACTGCCGAGGCTTGCTTCCTGGAAGAAAAAGCTGGCATCGACCAGCACAGACATGAACACTGGACATTGCAGGTACCTTGGGCATGAGGGTGGATGAGGCTCGAGAAATGGCCATCATCATCATCATCATCATCATCATCATCATCATCATGATGATGATGATGATGATGATGATGATGATGATGATTACGCCTGTGAGTTCAGATTTCTATCGTGTTCAAATATTTTAAAAGGGCATCAATGCATAACCTGTCATCTAGAGAGAGAAAAATGAGAACATGAATGAGAAGATTGGGAAGACAGAAAACGATAAAATATTCACAGATAAGATGAAGAGAAGGTGAATGAGAATATCGGGAAGACAGAAAACGATAAAATACTCAGATAAGATGAATGAGAAGGTGAATACAACTGAAAGACTCACTGACAGTTTGTTTCAACAAACTTAAGAGACACTAGCATTAAACATATAACCTCTGGGGAAATCAAACAGATAAAAACAAGCCCATACCTTCCACTCCAAACTGTATGAGTATTTGAATTTCACTTCATTTGCAAAATCACCTGGAATACCCAAAACTGGAAGACTAGGCCCACAAGCGTCTTCATCCTTCTGATTCCCATTGTCAATGCTGTACAAGAAAAGGGTTCATTAATGAAAATAACAGGAAAATAAAACTAAACTAAAGCAAATAGGTAGGAAGTTAAGAGTTAGTTGCATATCCTTTACAG
This sequence comes from Cepaea nemoralis, assembly GCA_014155875.1. Taxonomy (NCBI): domain Eukaryota; kingdom Metazoa; phylum Mollusca; class Gastropoda; order Stylommatophora; family Helicidae; genus Cepaea; species Cepaea nemoralis. The sequence goes on from JACEFZ010000436.1 coordinate 408,042, forward strand.
GATGTAGCAGTCAACAGCAGCATTTTTTGGCTGTTCATGATTCCTGGGTATTGCTTTTTGAATGACTGGCACCCATACCATTTTATAAAACTCAAGGCGGTCTGCTGCCAAATCACCCGCAGCTGTGTTTCAAAGAGACAATCAAACAAAGATTGAAACAATGAAATAAAGACAGACAGACAAACAAAGATTGAGACAATGAAATAGAGACAGACAATCAAACGAAGACTGAGACATTGAAATAAAGACAGACAATCAAACAAAGACTGAGGCAATGAAATAAAGACAGACAATCAAACAAAGATTGAGGCAATGAAATAAAGACAGACAATCAAACAAAGACAGACAATCAATGACTAGAGGCAATGAACTAAAGACAGGCAATCAAACAAAGATTGAGGCAATGAAATAAAGACAGACAATCAAACAAAGATTGAGACAATGAAATAAAGACAGACAATCAAACAAAGATTGAGGCAATGAAATAAAGACAATCAAACAAAGACTGAGGCAATGGAAAAAAAAGACAGACAATCAAACAAAGATTGAGACAATGAAATAAAGACAAACAATCAAACAAAGATTGAGGCAATGAAATAAAGACAGACAATCAAACAAAGACAGACAATCAATGACTAGAGGCAATGAACTAAAGACAATGAAATAAAGACTGAGGCGATGAAACAAAGATGACAATGAAAGAAAACGACTAAGACAAGGAAGCAGACTGAAGCAATGAAATAAAGACGTGTGTCCATGTACCTCCTGGGTGTCAACTTAGCTGACACAATACGTCCTCCAATGCCTGTGTGTTGTTGTCCCCAATCTTCTGGGCTCAGAGGGTGGTACTCGATGACAATATCAACATGGTTGTATAAATAGTATGTATTTGGGGTCTTGAAATCAGCCTGTAAATGTACAAGTAACATATTATTCTACAACCTACTGTATCATCATCATCATCATCATCATCAAGTGCCCTGCTAGCTGGCGTAGGCATTCATGGCACTCCACAGATCTCGGTCTTTGGTGTTCTGGATCAACTCTGCTGATGATATTCCTCCATGCCACCGTCTCAATCCATCCAGCATCATCTCTCTTGGTCTGTCTCTGCCTCTCATCCCCTCAACCTTTCCAGCTGTCACGATGTTCTCCAATGTCTCTCTTCTCATCACACAACCAAAGAAAGCTGTTTGTCTCTTTCTTATTGTTGTATATAATGTTCTAGTTTCATTAGCCTCTTTCAGAAACTCGTTGTTAGTTACTCTGGCAGAACTGAGCAATTCACAACATTCATCTTAGAAACCACATCACAAATACCTCCAAATTTCTTCCTAATTTGCTCATTCACATTCTTGTCTTCTTATTCTGTGTTCGACCTGAATGTTGTTTTGGACATAACTGTTGTGCCTGTTTACAGCAGAGTTGCGATATTTGCACCTTTTGGCCGACACATCAGACTTCTTCAGACATTTTTTAACCGGGTTAACACTCCTGAAACATTCCATATTTCCCTGTCATAAAGTAGAACAGGTTCTATATAACATTTCAGTACTCTCTCTCTCTCTCTCTCTCTGACATTCAGTGATATTGAATAATCCATAATATACTTTTCTTTTTCTGGAATGCAACTTTTGCTTACCTATTCTACCCTGTTTTAACAGGAAGATAACACACTATATACCATTGTAACACACAACTTATCACACAGCATGCCAACAAGACACTAAATATCAACTTGGCATATAATATACTTCTTCTTCTTCTGCGTTCATCCGGAGTTTTTTTTTCCGGACGTGATTGCGTTGTGCCTGTTTACAGCAGAGCTGCGTTTTTGCGCCAGACTTCTGCGGGCATTTGTTGACCGGGTTAACCTTACCGAGGGGCTTATAATATACTAAAATGGCACTTTAAACGCCAACTTGGCACACAACAAAACAAGTGGCATACCAACGTGACATACAGCATATCAGTGTAAGACAATACCACATAGACACAACATACAACTTAGCATTAATAATGTGACATACAACAATCTTATGTGACTCACACACCAGTATCACATAAAATATGCTAATATATAAACAGTAAAATATATGCCATACTACGTACAGCATACCAAAGTGACATGTGCAACACACAGTAGCATAACCATATCAAAGCAGTGTAACGCAACTTACCAATGTAGCAAACATACTAAAGTTATGCAAAAATACATCAACATGACTTCAATCAATCAATCATGTGCCATGCCGGAAAGCGTGGGCGGTCATGACTCACCATTTCACTCGATCACCAGAGTCGTGGATCAGCTCAGTGTTCCTGTCTCGTCCATGCCATGTGGCCAAGCCATCCAGGTATTTTCCTCTCGGTCTTCCTCTTGGTCTGTTCCCTTCGATCTTGCCAGTTGTCACTAAGTTCTCCAATCCATTTCTTCTCATAACATGTCCAAAAAATTTTGACTGTCTACGTCTAATTTCTCTAATCAATTTACGATTTTCATTTGTCTCCTGTAGTACTTGGTCATTGGTTTTTCTGTTGTCCATGGTATTCTTTGCATTTTCCTCAGAAACCACATTTCTGCAGCCATCAGATGTTTTTCAGCTTGACTGCTCATTGTCCAAGTTTCACATCCATACAAAAGAACAGGCTCTATGTATCCCCTCAACACTCTTTTTCTCGTTTCAATTGACATCTTTTTATTGGTCAGAATGTTTTTCATCTTGCTAAAGGCTACTTTCGCCATGGCGATTCTTGTTCTAATCTCTTCAAGGCATCTCCCATCAGATGTTATGACTGTTCCGAGATAATTGTACCGATTCACTTGTTGAAGAATAGTCCCATTTACTTGTATATTACATTGTGGTATTTCGTTCTTCCTAGTGACTACCATAACCTGTGTCTTTTTACAATTTAATTCTAACCCCAGTTGTTCACTGTGTACAACAACCGCATCTACTAATTGTTGCAGATCCTGCGCATTGTGTGCAATCAATACTGTATCATCTGCATATCTAATTTTATTGATGTTTCGTCCTCCAATGCTGATTCCATTTATATCTTCTACATTTCTGAAAATATTTTCACTGTATAGGGAAAAAAGATCTGGAGACATTACACATCCCTGCCTAACACCTCTCTTAATAGGCTGATATTGTCCCACTTCATTATCAATCCTTATGGCAGCTTGTTGTTTCCAATATATGTTTTTTTTTATAAGTCTAATGTCTTTCCCATCAATTTGTAGATCTGCAAGCATATCCACCATGTTGACATGTCTTAACTCTATCTAAAGCCTTTGTGTAGTCAATAAAGCAAAGATGAATATCCTTGTTTACTTCTATAGCACGTTCAATAACTGTTCGCAGCATATACACAGCATTTACTGTACCCTTTCCTTCTACAAACCCACATTGTTCTTCCCCTATTTCAGGTTGTATTTTCTTCCTCACTCTTTGCATGATAATTCGTAGCAAAATCTTTGTGATGTGACTCATTATACTAATTGTTCTATGTTGATCACATTCCTAGGCTCCTGATTTTTTTGGGATTGCAATAAATACAGAGTTACATAATTCAGAAGGTGTCATATAATGTGTTCAGCAGTCTGGTGACGTGATCTATTCCATATTCTTCTAAAGCTTTAATAATTTCTGTCGTGATGTTATCTGTACCAGGGGCCTTGCCCTCTTTCATATGCTCAAGAACATTTCAAACCATCTTCAAAATTGGCGGTCCTTCATTATTAAATCTAATATCATACTGTTCCTCTCTGTTATCATCATAGAGGTTTATATATGGCTTACAAAATACAATTATATGATACAACATACCAACATTGCACACAACATACCAAAGTAACAAGACTCAACATAACAGCATAGCATACATGCAACATACTAAACTAAATAATACACCATATAAATATGTGACACAACATACCAAGGTGATTTAATGAAACATATTAATGTGCCACAACTTGAATCCCAAGTTTGAGTCCCAACATACATAGATATTGTTAAGCAACACACATTATCACACGCTCACATTCACGGCAAAGATAAATGATGTGACAGACAAAAACGCGGCACCCAACATACCAATGTGACACAGGTGTCCTTTCGTTTGCCTAGCTTCGTGACGTAACAACCAACAGGAAAGCCTGTGGAGCAGAACTTGTCCCCGGTCTCCACCTTGTAACACCAGGTGATGGGCATGTTGTCGACGATCCTGAAACACAGACAGTGGTAACATCTGACTTTAGAATACAACACACGTGTCAGGGAGATTTGATAATGTAGTGGTTATATACAATTTACCCCAACAGCAACTAATCCCAAAACCAAATAATTGCAACAATAGCGAATCCTAACAACAACAAATCTAAACTAATACACAACAACACCCCGGGAAGGTTAACCCGGTCAACAAATGCCCACAGAAGTCGGATTTGTCGGCCTAACGGTGCAAGAATGCAGCTTTGCTGTAAACAGGCACAACGCTATCACGTCCAAAAAAAGAAGAAGATACACAACAGATACTACTAATCCCAGCAACAATTACAAATTACAACTAATCCCAACAGAACAACGACTGTCTGAAAGAGGTTAATGAAACTAGAACATTATATACAATAAGAAAGTGATAACAGCTTTCTATGGTCATGTGATGAGAAGAGAGGCACTGGAGAACACCTGACAGCTGGAAAGATTAAGGGGAAGAGAGGCAGACCAAGAGAAATTATGCTGGATGGACTAGACAGTGGCATGGAGGAATATCATCAGCAGAGTTGATCCAGAACATCAAAGACCGCGATCTGTGGAGAGACATTAATGCCTATACCAGCTGGCAGGGCACTTGATGATGATGATGATGATGGATCCCAACAGGAACTACTAATCTCAACAATTACTATTACTAATGCCAGCAACAACTAATCCCAACAACTGCTAATGCCATAAACAGCTACTACTAATCCCAACAACCACTAATCCCAGCAACAACTAATCCCAGCAACCACTACTCCCTGCAACTAATTCTAAAGACTAGTAATCTCAACAACTACTAATCCAAGCAACAACTCTAATCACAACAACTAATACTACTAATCTCAACATCTCAACTACTACTACTAATCACTACTACTACTACTACTACTACTGCTACTAATCTCAACTACTACTACTACTAATCTCAACAACTAATCTCAACAACAACTACTACTAATCTGAACAACAACTAATCATAACAACTACTACTACTAATCTCAACAATAACTAATCTCAACAACTACTACTACTAATCTGAACAACAACTAATCACAACAACTACTACTACTAATCTCAACAACTAATCACTACTACTACTACTACTAATCTCAACAACAGTAATCACAACTAGTACTACTACTAATCTCAACAACTAATCTCAACAACTACTACTACTAATCTCAACAACTACTACTACTAATCTCAACACCAACTAATCTCAACAACTACTACTACTACTAATCTCAACAACAACTGATCTCAACAACTACTACCACTAATCTCAAAAACAACTAATCACAACTACTACTACTAATCTCAACTACTACAACTACTAATCACAACAACTACTAATCTCTACAACAACTAATCACAACAACTACTAATCATAACAACTACTAATCTCAGCAAAAATTAATCTCAACAACTACTACTACTAATCTCAACAACTACTAATCTCAACAGTGACTAATCCCAGTAACAAGTAATCACAACTACTAATCCCAGTAACAACTAATCTCAACAATTACTAATCCGAGTAACAACTAATCTCAACAATGACTAATCCTAATAACAACTAATCTCAACAACTACTAATCCCAGTAACAACTAATCCCAACAACTACAATCCCAGAAACAACTAATCCCAGAAACAACTAATCTCAGCAACGACTTATCCCAGTAGCAATTAATCTCAACAACTACTAATCTCAGTAACAACTAATCTCAACAATGACTAATCCCAACAACTACTAATCCCAGTAACAACTAATCTCAATAACTACTAATCTCAATAACTACTAATCCCAGTAACTAATCTCAATGACTAATCCCAGTAACAACTAATCTCTACTACTAATCCCAATAACTAATCTCAACAACTACTAACCCCAGTAACAACTAATCTCAACTACTGCTAATCCCAATAACAACTAATCTCAACAACTACTAATCCCAGTAACAACTAATCCCTAGAATAACTTATCCTAGTACCAACTAATCCCAAGAATTTCCAATCTCAGCAACAATTAAACTCAACAATAGCTAATTCTAACAACAATAACAAATCCCAACTAATCCCAAAAGCAACTTCTAATGCCAACAACTACTAATCACAACCAAACCTAATCCCTGGACTTCCAGTAATAAAATTTCCCCTGGTCTCTGGGTAGTGAGATCGGACGCCCATGTGTATTATTGTGCACGTAAAATATCCCTTGGCAGTTGGAAATCGAAAAAGAGTAGCCTAACGGCACTGCCCGAGCAAAATTTCGAGTTAAAAATCTACCCAAAGTATTTCAGGATCCTCGCCGATGCAACGGAGTTCGTGCACTGAGCTGAGTTTCTCCAGACTCAGGTTTGAGTTAGGAGGAAAACTGAGCACTTATGGGTTAAACCGTGTGCCGTAATGTTGATCCAATGACTAAACTAAACTAAAACTAATCCCACCAGCAACTACAAATGCCAACAACCAGTAACAACCCCCAAACCTCACCAGTGATGCTGGTAGTTCAGGCTGATGCCTCGCTTGAGGAAGGTCAATTTATCCAACGCATCTTTGTCTCCAGGCTTGTAGGCCTTGTTACACACCACATTGCATTTTGCATTTTCTGCGAATTTCAACTGGAATGAAGAGAATCATTAACATCAATCAATCAACCAATCTCTCTCTCTTAACATTTATCCCCCAGACCAGGGTCATTTGAAACCATGTGCGCAGGTGATGAATTAAGCTAGAGAGCAGCCGACAGCTAGTAGTTGTTAGGGTCTCAAGTTTGCACAGTAGGCAGAGGATCTCTCTACAGAGGAAATGGCTATAGTTACTAAGCAGTATAAAAGGGGACTCAAAGCAAGAGGATTGACTACACTGAAGAGGATTGACTACACTGAAGAGGATTGACTACACTGAAGAGGATTGACTACACTGAAGAGGATTGACTACACTGAAGAGGATTGACTACACTGAAGAGGATTGACTACACTGAAGAGGATTGACTACACTGAAGAGGATTGACTACACTGAAGAGGATTGACTACACTGAAGAGGATTGACTACACTGAAGAGGATTGACTACACTGAAGAGGATTTTATCCAATATGGCTTAGTCTCTTTCTGCAGAGCAACTTGCTAAAAGTGTCACAAAAACACTAACTCCTCGGCTCCAACAACAACCCTCTCTCAGAGAAAACTACTCATGAATATAATGATGCATACTGGAGTCAAACCCACAGCCTTCGGAGTACAAGGCAGATGACCTAAGCACTTTGCATCATCTTTCTGGTGACCAGGATGCTCTGATTTCTACTTAGTTCTAGAATTTCTCCCTGTAAATCTCATGACCACATCACAGGTTATGTCTATATCAGGTTGAGTAGTCTTCCACCTTCCTTTGTAATATATTATGATGTGCAATTTGATGACGAATAAATGACTGGTGTTAATAGTGCAATGTATTCATAAGAATTATCCTTTGCCTGTCTGGGGCTCATTATAGACTTACAAATATCATGTGAGTGCTTTGAATAACGGCTAGGTCTCTGACAAACGTGTGTTCTTATCCATTCGGCCATCCTGACCTCTGACCAGGGTAGTATGAAGCCATGGAGCCGGTAGTAGATGGAGCTTGTCAGCAGCCAACAGACAGTTGTTGGCTCGGGTCTCAAGTTCACAACAGTAGGCAGAGGATCTTATTACTTAGATAATGGCTATAGCCAAACACCAGTATGCCAAGAAGGAAAGCAGTGGTACACTACTTCTTTACAAATGCCTAGTAAATCATGCATACATAGCTATTTCAACCAGGCTCTCATTCGCAATCCCGCATACCACGTTCAAAACACAGCTGCGGACGATTAGATAGCAGACCGCCTTGCGTTGGGTTTTTCATAAAATCGTATGGGTGCCGATCATTCAGAAAGCAATGGCAAACAACTGGACGTAAACTTGCCAAGAGATCACAAACAGCCAAAAAATGCTGGGGTTGACTGTGATGTCCTGTAAAGGATATGCAACTAACTCATGGACTAGTGTACTAAGCACCTTACTCTACCAACATCAAACAATGCTAAAAAGCTGGATGACACTTCTCAAAGCCAGGTGAACATAGATGCTAAGGGAAAACACCACTTTACTATTCACAAGACAAGGTCATCGACATGTTTCAAAACTGAAAATCTGTAAACTGAACAGCAAAAGGGTACATTGGTGATGCATGATTCATTCATTCATTCATTCAGTCATTAGCATGTCCTTTGCAGAACCTCGCTCCCATAACAACCTTCCGGAAAACCTCTCGATCATAAGCAAGATGTCCTGCATTCGATACATCCATCTGGAGACCATCTGCCACATCCTGCACCCATCTTCTCTTTGGCCTTCCTCTCTTCCCAGGCATATACCCCTCCATTATTCTCTCTAAACTTTCGTGACATCTCAAGTGACCAAAATATTTCAATTTCAAACTGGACGAGGATTGAGTGAAATAAAGCAGTAAAAGACCCCTTTCACTCACCCTAAGGCGTACTGGACATATGGTTCCATCCCCATGTTTTTATAGAGACCAACCAGCACTGAAGGGCTGGCGTGGATGTTTGGTGTTTGCATTCACTCGCTTTGAACTCAGGGGTAGTCCATATGCGTGCTACTACTTCTAGTGCACTGGACCGATTGTTGTGTGTGGATTAGCCTTTCGTATTGCCACTGTCCCTTGCCAAACCCACTGTGACTTCTGAGGTACTTGTAATTGGCATCCTCAAGTCAAGAGCGAGAAGACAACATTTTAATCCAACTGACCAGTTTAGGGGTTGACCCACTACCTCGGCATCAACACACAGGAAGTTTGAGAGCATTTTCTCTTATCTATTCAGCCATGCTGGCCTTCATGAGATGTGGATAAGTTGAGATATTTACTGATATTTTACTGATATTGCTACAATATATTAACATATGTTCACATTTACCAACCTGATACTGAGAAGGCCTAATCCTTTCACCAAAAACAACTTGACCTAAATTCTCTGTCGGTGAATTGGCCACATCCTTCTCTGGCACACAGAAGTCAAAGCTGGGGAAAACAAAAAATGCATATTGTCACATAGCTTAAAGTATGTGTGAATGTATAAGTAAATGTGTTTATAAATGTATGACAGACAACTGTATAGGTTAGGAGTTAGAACAAAATGTGAGTAAATAGACTTCATCCATCATGTGCCATGTCGATAAGCTTGGGCGATCATGATTCGCCATCTCACTCGATCAGTCATGGATCAGCTCAGTGTTCTTGTTTCGACCATACCACGTGGTCAAGCCATCCAGGTATTTACTTCTCTGCCTTCCCCTTGTTCTCTTCCCCACGATCTTGCCAGTTGTCATCAAGTTCTCCAATTTATTTCTTCTCATAACATGACCAAATAATTTTGACTGTCTACATCTAATTTCCTCAAATCAGTGTACGATTTTCATGTTTCTTGTAGGCCTTGGTCATTGGTTTTTCTGTCTGTCTAAGGTATTCTTTGCATTTTCCTCAGAAACCACATTTCCACAGGAAACTAGATCAGAAGTTAACATAGTTAACAAAGACAGGCAAGACGAAGGGTTATGAGTTCAGGTCAGCGCAATCACACGATGGGACAGCCATTAGGGGAACAGGGAAACGGCGAGACCTAACTAAAGCTTCAAAAATGACGCGACAATCAGTCTAAAGCTTTGATCGGGATCAGGCGTATTTTTTTTATACAGAAATAGTTGTAGAGAAATCTAACTGTGAACAATTAAGTGACAGTCATATTTGTAATGTTTAAAAGGAGACTATCGACAAACAACAAGATGAGTTTATTCTTCGTGGACAGCTTTAAACAACGAGTATAAAGAGTGCTCTCTTGAGCCATTTGTTTTAGACAAGGAAAATTACAACAGTGCCGTCTCCACATCATAGGGAGAATATTTAGTTTACTGAACAATGAGTGGAAAAAGTTCAGGCATATCTTGTGATAGGAAGATACTGTCACTGAAATCACGCCTGTATAGTAGTTCCAGTAGTGTCCCAGAGCAGCATCAAATTCCACCAAGGTCTGAGCTGTATAAGATTCAGTAATTAAAGATACTACTCAACAAGGCATCCTCGGCAAGATTGGTTGGTGAGCAACATGACTATGATTGGTTTGTGAGCAACTTGACTATGATTTGATATTATTTTACATTAAACTATTACATTGTGATACCACTGGTGTTGAGTTATTCCTGAAGTTCTGTCATGACACCTGACACCCATGATCATCCATGTTAGATGACGAGCACCAGCCATTGAGGTTCATGACACAGATAACACTGGAATACCTAGGCCACTGGAATGTTTCTCTCATTGTTCGCTCATAGCGCCCCCCTCCCCTCCCTCTCTCTCTCTCCCTCCCTCTCTTTGTGCACTCAAGAGGTCCCGTTTATGAAAACCATAGAAAAAAGTATGTTTATAGGGCACAAGAAAAGGTGGTATAGAGAACTTAGCCTGGAAATACGAGGCAAGAGAGGCAGAGTAAGTCATCGTCAATGTGGGGAGGGACAAAAGGTAGAAGTTATTAGTATCAAAGATATTTGCCAAGAAGTCATTGTGTTTTAGCCGGGAAGCTAAACTCTTTACATACAAAGTTCTGAACAAGCTCAGGAACACCTAACCTGCACATAAGCGTAAGACAGTTAATGGAAAAATCATTCACCGGAAAAGAATTTAGAAAACAATTATCCAGGTTCTTCGCAGGCTGACAGGCAAGATGCGTGAAGCTGCTGTGTTCCCTTATTTTTTGCGTTCGCTCAATTTGAACTCAAATGTAGTCTATACACTTGGTACTACATCTAATGCACCGGACTGATTTTGTGCATGGATTAACTTTCCCTATTAACAGTGTCTCTCATCATCAGGAAAATCCACTCTGACTTCAGGGGTGATGTGTGATTTTGGGTTAAGTTGTGAAGACCCTTCCCACCTCCCTGTGGGGTAGTTAATTACACAGAATTCATACAAAATGGTTGAGTATGCTTATCTTGTACTGTGAATTCTCTATAAATCATCTGTGTTGTTTCTTAAATGATTATGTGCATTGTACAACGGTGCAATTACTTGGTCATGTAATCAGAAGATGGCCGTTGGAAAACATTGTGACTGGAAAGACCAGAGGGAGAAGAGGCAGAGGCAGACCAAGAGAAATTATTCTGAATGAACTGAGACGGTGGCTTGGAGGGATATCATCAACAGAGTTGATTCAGAACACCAAAGACCGAGATCTGTGGGCACCTGAATGACTATACTAGCTGGCAAGGCACCTAATGGTGTGAAATTTGTATGTGTTGGGAGCTCAGATCTTAAGCATGATGGTTCCTGCCCCAAGAAAAAAGTTAGTTGCATATCCTGTACATGACGTTGCAGTCAACCCCAGAATTGTTGGGCTGTTCGTGATTCCTAGGCAAGTTTACGTTCAGTAGCTTGCCATTACTTTCTGAATGACCGGCACCCATGCCATTTCATAAAAACCACATTAAGGCGGTCTGCTGCCAAATCACCCACAGCTGTGTTTTGAATACGGGTATGCAGGATTACAAACTGATTCCATGACCCCTTTGCCATGGTGCTGGCACTCGTGAACCGAAAGACATAGCCTGGAATCGAACCCACAACCTTTGGATTGCAAGGCAGACATTTCCCATGCAACTCACCTGAATAGGAACACAACCCTGACAAGATTGAATAGGAACACAACCCTGACAAGACTTCAAGACAATAGTTTATACTGTTACATCAAAACTAACGACAAAACAACAAATAACATACACTTACTCATGGTACTCATACGGGACTATGTTCTCCACTGTGTTTAAACGATTCACGTACACCATTATATCTGACTGTAGTTGTTGAAACAGGAAAAAAAAACAGGACGAAATAATCAGAATATTCTCAAACAGATATTATTAGACAACATCAAACATCATCATCATCAAGAGCCATCTCCACATTACTTACTAATACATACTAAAAGTCCCGTGGGAGGAAGCTGGTGTGGGTATGTGAAGTGTTACAACCATCACATGTTGTAGCCCTGAGCTCGTGGAGGAGTGTTGGTCAATCCTTCCCTTCCTTTAGAGATCATCGAGTGCTGGTATCGAACCTTCAGCCAACCATGATCATGCCACTTCAGCGTAACATCCTAACCATCACACCAAAGTGCCCGCTCACATTAATTAAGGTCACCAACATCCATCCTATGGCCTGTGCCTTCATGGTGAACTCATACAGAATGTAAGATCGGCCTGTGTGCCGAATTTGTAACCCTTTGAAAATAAAGTCTATTCACTTATTTGTTCTTTCAATGTTGTCCACCCACATGTAACATCATCTGTTTTCATGCCTCGCCTCCACTTTTCCTTCCAGCACATCCTTTAACAATGAGCAGTGTGTTTTAGGCCAAAATACTTTTAACTGCCTGGCTTTGGTCTAATTCAATAATGTTTTCTTCACTTCACTATTGTAATGTTTGTTTCTTTGGTTTCTTCTCCTACCATAATACCACATTTCTAAATCTTCAATGTTTCTTTCACATTATTTATTGTCCATGTTACTTGCGCAAACCAATAAAAAACTATAAAACTCTCAATCATTGTTAACTGTATTAATCATTCTTAATTTTATTTTCCAACTTGTTCTAGATGTGAGCTGTTTCATACTTTTCAATATAAAAATTAAATTAAAAATGATAGAAATCTTTGAAGAATGACAGATATGTGTTGGTTTTCACTTTCTAAATAAATTTGTAAAACTAGACAATCACAGTTATAACTTTAATAATATGAGGAAAGGATCCCATGCCCAAATTATTATGTTACACAAGGGAGCTTCAAATGAAAACCTTAACTGTTTTTTTATTGGGTTAATATATTCTGAAAAAGTACAGAACAAAATTTTGCATCATTTTTCAATGTAGTCACAACTGCATTCACTGCAAGTTCTCCAGCACTGATAAAGTGTTTGGATTCCTGTAGAAAAAAATTATATTGGTCGCATGTGTAACCACTCATGCACCACCTGCTGTACCTCTTCATCGCACCAAAAACGTCCTTCCTCCCAATGACTCTGAGTTGTCCAAACAGGTGAAAATCACTAGGTATGGTGAGTACAGGGGGTGTGGTACAAGTGGAAGTCACTGATTTTTTTTTTTTAAACGGATATCAGAAAACTGCTCCTTTTGGTGCATGTCAAAAGTGGGGTGGCCATCTTTAAACTGTCTTTATGATGTCACCGTGTTCATCTGCACTGTGATTTACACGTGCTTAACACTCTTGGCATCCTTAACAACAATACTGACAGGTTACAAGACAAAGGTATAGTTATTGTAATTTCTATCACACTCTCAAGGTTTTAATCCCAGCTTTATTCTATTGTTGTCATACCATCTTTGTTCTATTTTGTCATCCCATCTTGGTTCTATTTTGTCATACCATCTTGGTTCTATTTTGTCATCCCATCTTGGTTCTATTTTGTCATACCGTCTTGGTTCTATTTTTATCATACCAACTTGGTTCTATTTTTGTCATATCATCTTTGTTCTATTTTTTTCATACATCTTGGTTTTATTTTGTCATACCATCTTGGTTCTATTTTGTCATACCATCTTGGTTCTATTTTGTCATATCATCTTTGTTCTATTTTGTCTTATCATCTTCCTATTTTGTCATACCATCTTGGTTCTATTTTGTCATATCATCTTTGTTCTATTTTGTCATACCATCTTGGTTCTATTTTGTCATACCATCTTTGTTCTATTTTGTCATACAATCTTCCTTCTATTTTGTCATACCATCTTCCTTCTATTTTGCCATACCATCTTTGTTCTATTTTGTCATACCATCTTTGTTCTATTTTGCCATACCATCTTTGTTCTATTTTGCCATACCATCTTTGTTACATTTTGTCATACCATCTTTGTTCTATTTTGCCATACCATCTGTTACATTTTGTCATACCATCTTTGTTCTACTTTGTCATACCATCTTTGTTTCATTTTGTCATACCATCCTTGTTCTATTTTGTCATACCATCTTTGTCCTATTTTGTCATACCATTTTTCTTCTATTTTCTGCAGGCACCAGTTAATGAATGTTTGTAGTTTATTAGCAATTATTTGTGTAATCCTCCAAGTTTCTGACTCATATAGTTAGTAAAGTACAGAGTGTATTTTAATGACTGTGCTGTGTTTGAAAATATTGCCGGTCCAAGTTTTGTATTTACCTATTATGTTGCATGAACTTTACAGAGGGTAAATACAAAACTTGGACCTGCAATATTTTGAAGTGCTGCAGTCATTAAAAATACACCTTTTAATGTACATTGGATATACAATGTTAGACCCAAATTTGTACAGACCATCAGCATTCAATAGTGTTGTGGTCAGTATCATTCCAGCTGCCTTTACTTCCCAAGACATTGCCTAGTACCAATTGTACGTGGATCGACCTAGAAGCCAGGCCAATTTATTTTTTATTGAATCCAAGATTCATATAGTAGTACTGGTTTAGCAATAGCAGTATCACAGCCTGGGATTCTGAGATAAGAAGCAAAAATAATGTTTTCCAATTTTCTTTTTCTCTTCATTGTTCTCATTTTTTTCAACTTTTTATTCTTCTCATCCCGTTCGTATGCCTTACTGTGTCTTCTCCGTTATTGTATGTTGTGTTTTGTGTATGTATTAGTTTGCTGATGAAGGCAGGATTCTTAATGAACATTAGTGAAACCTAATTCACCCATATAGTGCTGTCTCACTTCAAACTGACAAAGATATTATATTGAAGTACTGTTTCTATTACATTTGCCAGCTCTACCTAACAATATTTGTATAATAATTGTTCTCAGTGAAAACATTTATTAAAATGGTAAGCCTGAGAAAGCAGGGACCCAACCCTACACCCCACCCTAACTGACCTCCGTAAGGCAAGCCACGCCCATAAATCGCATGGCTGTCTTCACAACACTTGCAGTGGATAGAAATGCGTACACCTTTCGTATTATGCAACCATAATTAGCTCCAGCACAAGAAACTTTGTGATGTTAAAGCGGGATCAGTCTCTTCGAAACTTCCTCTGGGTCAATACCCCCTACCCCTTTCCTCCCTCCCTTTCGCCTCTTTCTGGTTGTTTCCAAAACACACTAAGACAAAAGTCAAGTCAAGACATAAAAATACAAGTACCCTTACTTAGATAACACATGAAGAAAGTTTTGAAAAGACGGTATTACTTTGCAGATATTACTAACAAGACTCGATCAAATATATTGAAAATGACTACGCAGCAATTATTGATCACAAAAACTACCGTTTCCAGTCCCGACAAGCACAGAAAAGTCGTCAGCAGTCAACCGACATACCTTACAATTTTCATTGTGTTTGTTGTCTGAACAATAAGTAACAGAAGCCAATCCTGGTAAATAGAACGCCATGCCTCCCTGGAGCAGGCAGACGGCGAATATGAACGCCAATGACCACATTTTGTCAAAGGAAAGTGAATTGTGTCTCCGACTTGTTGTCTCCAGAGTTGACGGTTAGGAAATGGCTGGTCCGCTACACGTCAAATGCTGCATGATGGGATAGCAGACGACTGGAGGCTTCCTCTTCCTGTGTGGTTTGTTTCGAATTTTAACTAAGATGTCAGGTCTTACTCAAA
>JACEFZ010000439.1:0-11098 GCA_014155875.1 Cepaea nemoralis
TCAGAAATCGGATCAGCTCCGTGTTCCTGTCTCGACCATGCCACGTGGCCAAGCCATCAAGGTATTTACTTCTCAGTCTTCCCCTTGGTCTCTTCCCTTCGATCTAGCCAGTTGTCACCAAGTTCTCCAATTCATTTCTTCTCACAATATGCCAACACAATTTGACAGTCTACGTCTAATGTCTCTAATCAGTTTACGATCTTCATTTGTTTCTTGAAGGACTTGTTCATTGGTTTTTCTGTCTGTCCATGGTATTTTTTTGCATTTTCCTCATAAACCACATCTCTACAGCCATCCAGACGTTTTTCAGCTTGTCTGCTCATTGTCTACGTCTGACATCCATACAAAAGTATAGATTCTATGTAGCACTTCAACACTCTTATTCTCGTTTCAATTAATATCTTATTTTTTATTGGTCAATATCAGAAATAGGCAGATTCATTTGGGGGTGGGGGAATTGTGACAAGAGAAACACTGGAATTACGTTGCGACAACGGGACAAATTAAAACAAAAAGTTTTACAGAAAGACAAAGGCAGGCAGCCAGAGAAGATTTTTGACAACCTTTCGTCATGACAAAGAAAGGTGTCAGTGCCCGAATCTATGCATGTTGTTGAAGATCTCCAAGTACCCCAGAAGTCGGAGTGCGTTCACCTGATAGCGCGGGACACTGGTAATAGGGAAAGCAAATTCACATGCAAAAATCAAAAATCAATTCACTGTATTCCATAGCAGTGGCAACTAGTAGTTGAACTACGATAGGGTGTATTTTTAATGACTGCAGTGTTTGAAAATATTGCAGGTCCAAGTTTTGTATTGACCCTCTGTAAAGTTAATGCAACATAATAGGTAAATACAAAACTTGGACCAGCAAATTTTCAAACACTGCACAGTCATTAAAACTACACCCTATAGATACACCATAAGGGCCCCAATTATAACCGACCGAAAACATGTCGGTTGAACGGGGCTAAAACATTTTTTCTCAAAATTGGATTGGAAAGTAACTGCAAATGATGACTGACTGCACCTGGCTCCATGAACCTGTGAACTTCAATGGTTCTATGCCATAATCCTTCATTTCCTATCACAGAGTGCATTGCTTTATTATATTTGTATTGAGCTGCATATTCATATGCTTTGTTTGGTGCTATTTGTTATCACACTGACTAATGTTGTTCATCCTTCTTTTATGTTTCTACATAAAATTATAAATATATCTTGTGGACAAGAAGCATAAACATGTGTAAGTAATGTACATATTCATTTGTCCTGTTGCTTCTCCTCAACATATCTTTTTGTTTCATTTTATATTATATTCTACTCATCCGCCATCGTCACTTTCCTCCTCTTCTTCATCCTCCTCCCTATTACTAACACACAGTCGATGCACTGCGTACTGTTTTTGTGTTATCAACTGGAATAAGAAATGCAAGTACAAAATAATCTTTTCCAAAGTTGGTGTCTTTCTAGGTTTTAGTCTCCATGAAAGCACTATAAGAGAAGCCATAGTTTTAATTAACCTGATGGGGAAAGAAAATGAATGTTTCGAACTAAGAGTATAATGAGTCTCCGTGGTGAAGTGGTTACACCATCTGCTGCCTGCTCCAAAAGTTGTGGGGTCGATTTCGGGCCACGTTGACCGGTTGAGTGCAATTTTCTCGGAGTTTCCTGGGGATCGTTGCTGGAGCTACTTCTTTTTTAACATAAGTGTATAGACATCAACTGTCTCTCACAACATGAGGTCTCAAACCTAACCGTGCAGACGTCAACCCACACATGTCTCAAACACAACAGTAACGTCAACTTTCACAACATGATAGATAAATCAACTCTCACAACATAAGGTCTCAAACACAATAGTGCAGACATCAACTATCACAGCATAAGGTCTCAAACCTAATCGTGCAGACATCAACCCACACAACATGTCTCAAACACAACAGTAAGGTCAACTTTCACAACATGATAGATAAATCAACTCTCACAACATAAGGTCTCAAACACAATAGTGCAGACATCAACTATCACAGCATAAGGTCTCAAACACAATAGTGCATACATCAACTATCACAGCATAAGGTCTCAAACTCAATAGTGCAGACATCAACTATCATAGCATAAGGTCTCAAACACAATAGTGCAGACATCAACTATCACAGCATAAGGTCTCAAACACAATAGTGCAGACATCAACCCACACAACATGTCTCAAACACAACAGTAAGGTCAACTTTCACAACATGATAGATAAATCAACTCTCACAACATAAGGTCTCAAACACAATAGTGCAGACATCAACTATCACAGCATAAGGTCTCAAACACAATAGTGCAGACATCAACTATCACAGCATAAGGTCTCAAACTCAATAGTGCAGACATCAACTATCATAGCATAAGGTCTCAAACACAATAGTGCAGACATCAACTATCACAGCATAAGGTCTCAAACACAATAGTGCAGACATCAACCCACACAACATGTCTCAAACACAACAGTAAGGTCAACTTTCACAACATGATAGATAAATCAACTCTCACAACATAAGGTCTCAAACACAATAGTGCAGACATCAACTATCACAGCATAAGGTCTCAAACACAATAGTGCAGACATCAACTATCACAGCATAAGGTCTCAAACCTAACAGTAAGTACATCAACTTCTATAACACGATCATCATCATCAAGTGTCCTGCCAGCTGGCATCGGCGTTCATGACTTTCCACAGATCTGTCTTTGGTTTTCTGGATCAACTCTGCTGCTGATATTCCTCCATGTCACCGTCTCCTGGCTGAGCAGCAAAGCTGATGAAATTCAGGGCTTTGCTGACAGACATGATATGAAAAACTTCTACGACTCACTGAGAGGTCTATGGTCCTACATCACCAGGCATAGTTCCCCTCCTCAGTGCAGATGGGGGAACATTGGTCACTGATAAGAAAGAAATCCTTCAACGCTGGGCAGAGCATTTCAACAACATCTTAAATGCAACTTCCTTCTTCGATGATGAAGCCATCAACTGCCTTCCTCAAGTTCCCACCAATGAGACACTTGATGACCTGCCAACCATAGTGGAAGTAAACAAAGCCATCCAGCAACTCTCCAGCGGCAAGACACCTGGTCCGGACTCCATCCCAGCAGAGATATACAAGGCAGGTGGGCCGGTCCTAACAGAGCAGCTTCACCAAGTCTTTACAAACATATGGATGAATGAGACCATGCCACAAGATTTCAAGGACGCGTCAATAGTCCATCTTTACAAACGTAAAGGAAACCGCCAATCCATCTCCTTGCTTTCAATTGCAGGGAAGATACTCGCCAGAATTCTTCTCAATCGCCTCACAGCCCATCTCGATCAAGGTCTTCTTCCTGAGAGTCAGTGTGGCTTCAGAAAAGAACGTGGAACTGTTGACATGATTTTCGCTGCAAGGCAGCTGCAAGAGAAATGTCAGGAACAGAACTGCGAAATGTTCTCCACTTTCATTGACCTTACCAAGGCTTTTGATACAGTCAGCAGAGAAGGACTGTGGACGATTATGGCAAAATATGGCTGTCCACGAAAGTTTGTCCAAATAGTGCGGCTATTTCATGATGGCATGCAGGCAAGAGTACAGGAAAATGTCGAACTGTCTGAACCCTTTCCTGTCACCAATGGAGTGAAGCAAGGATGTGTCC
Organism: Cepaea nemoralis; assembly: GCA_014155875.1. Classification (NCBI taxonomy): domain Eukaryota; kingdom Metazoa; phylum Mollusca; class Gastropoda; order Stylommatophora; family Helicidae; genus Cepaea; species Cepaea nemoralis. The sequence continues at coordinate 3,681 of JACEFZ010000439.1, forward strand.
TGGCACCAACACTGTTCAGCCTCATGTTTTCAGCCATGCTGATGAATGCCTTCGAGAACGACGACATTGGAATAGACATCAACTACCGTATGGATGGAAAGTTATTCAATCTCAGAAGCTAAAACCAAAATTAACAGCGACACCGTCAGAGAGCTCTTGTTTGCTGATGATTGCGCTCTGTACGCCAACTCAGAGGCGGACATGCAACATAATGTTTCAGCTTTCTCACATGCCTGTGCCAACTTTGGGCTCAATATCAACTTGGAGAAGACTGTAGTTATGTACCAGCCAGCTGCAGAGAATAATCACACTGTGCCAAATATCAAAGTGAATGATCATAGACTAAGTGTTGTGGACAAATTCACCTATCTTGGCAGCACTGTGTCATAAGCTGCCACAATTGATGACGAAGTGAATGCAAGAATCTCCAAAGCCAGTGCGGCCTTTGGCAGACTGTACAAGAATGTATGGGACAGAACTGGAATAAGCCTGCAAACAAAGCTAAAAGTCTACAAAGCAGTTGTATTATCCACACTGCTATATGCTTGTGAAACCTGGACTGTTTATCAGCGACACGCTAGGAAATTAAACCACTTCCACACAGTCTGCCTAAGGAAGCTACTGAAGATTAAATGGCAAGACAAGATTCCAGACACTGAAGTCCTAGAGAGAGCACCCATGCCCAGTATCCACACTCTACTGGTGAAGAATCAGATTCGCTGGGCTGGTCACTTGACTCGCATGCCAGATCACAGGCTCCCTAAACGAATTTTTTACAGCGAACTGCGTTGTGGTAAACGCTCCCAAGGTGGCCAGAGGAAACGCTTTAAAGACACTCTGAAAATTTCACTGAAGGCTTTTGGAATTCATCATGACACCTGGGAGGCTGCAGCCAGAGACCGAAATTCGTGGCGTGCATCATTACGCAAGGGTGCAGTCATATGTGAGGCAACCAGGACTGCAAGAGCTGTGAAGAAAAGGCAGGACAGAAAAACCACTGCAGGAAATCCTCCTCCAGAAACATCAAGCATTCCATGCCCACATTGTCAAAGAACATTTCGAGCCAAAATAGGCCTTATCAGCCATCTTAGAACCCACGGCTCCATACCTTCAACCCCACTGGATGAAATGAATGGTCATCATCATTCTTGATGGACAAACAACATGCCACCGTCTCAATCCAAACAGCCTCTGCCTCTCTTCCCATTGATCTTTCCAGTTGTCATGATGTTCTCCAGTGCCTCTCTTCTCATCACATGACTGAAGAAAGCTGTTTGTTTGTCATTAGTCTCTTTCAAGCAATTGTCGTTAGTTACTCTGGCAGTCGAAGGAATTTGCAACATTCCTCTCAGGAATCACATCTCTGTTGCTTCCAAGTTATTAATTTGTTCATTTAAATTCCAAGTCTCACTGCCATGCAGCAATGCAGGTTCTATATAGCACTTCGGCATTCTCTTTCTTACATTCATTGATAGTGACTTATTGCATAAGGTACTTTCTGAAATGCGGCTTGTGTTTCCCTATTCTGTTCTTAATCTCTGTTGTGCACTTTCCGTCTCATGTTATAAATGCCCCTAGGTATTTGAAATTATCCACTTGGTTAAGAATTGTCCCTTTTATTTCCATTTCACATTTTGGTGTCACTAAAATCTGAAATGGAAATGGAGTCACTTAAAAGTCGACTTCACTGCACCCGGATTTTATTCCATATGGCTCAGTCTCTTTCCGCAGTGAACTGCAAAAAGCGTTATAGAAAGCATGAACTCCGTAGCTCCAGCCACGACCCTCAGGAGTCACCGAAAAAATGCACTCATGAACTGAAGGACACGGCCTGGAATCGAACCCACAACTTTCGAAGCTAGAGTTAGATGGCTTGACCACTTTGCCACGGAGACTAAAATAGAAGAGAAATACATAACCGTAATAATACGTAACACGATGCAATGTATACATAAATTCTCACATGATGTATAAATCAACTCTCACAACATGATATATAAATCAACTTCACAACTCCAGGGTGCTTTTGACCTTTATTCCAAAAAATAAAGTAAACAAAAAGGATGACAGACTGTACAGAAACCGTAAACATCTGCTAACAATACTACATGACCAACAAATGTTGCAAACTGGATACACATCCAGGTAGAGAGGCACAGGTAAATCTATATACACAAGGATGACAGAACTTGCCGACACCCATCAATTATTCAATTCAAACAAATAATCATTATTCAAAACAAATAATCATTGTTTTTCAAAACAGCAATCATTATTAAAAGACAGAAACATGAAACAGTTTAACACAGAAACAAAATGTGAGTTCAAAGTGGCGATGGTGTAGTGGTTAAGGTGCTTGCCTGCCAAGACAGTGGACTGAGACGGATGCATGGAAGAATATCAGTAGAGTTGATCCAAAAACTCAAAGCAGACATCTGTGAAGAGACATGAACGCCTTTGCCAGCTGGCAGGGCACTTGATGATGATGACAGCTCTGGGGTCAACCCAGTTTAATAAAATTAGGTACTAGGCAATTCTCACGGAAATGTCTGGAAAGAAAAGGCAATGAGGATGAGAACTGGGCAACTCGCCTCAAACATCATGGCCTAATATATGTGAAAGGCCAGCAATTCAAATCCTAATAGCAGTATATACTACGGGACAACACATTTTAATGCATTTTACAAATATACATAAATGAAATCATCAACATGTGTGACCACACAGATAATTTTTCAGCCTTGTCTATACATGGTCTGTACACAGCGGGCACTGTGGTGAAGGAGTTACGAACACAATTCACAATTCCTGCATATCGCATTCGAAGCACAGCTGTGGGTGTTATGGAAGCAACCCTCTTGCACTGGTTTTCATACAATGGTATAAGTGTCAGTCATTTAGAAAGCAATGGCAAACAAGCCAAGAAGTCAAAAACTGCCCAAAAAATGCTAGGGTTGACTACATCCTATGAGGGTTACGTAACTAACTTTTCAATTTTACATCAAAAGGACAATTAAATTCAGATCACTAAGAGAGTGCATATTTCCAGTTGCAATACACGAGTATGAAACGAATATTTAACAAGTCTGCTGAAAGTACATATACAATTTTGAATATACATGACAGAGAAGAGTACTAGAAATTATTTGCATAGAAAAGAGAAAAACAGATCTATCCGACAAGAACTCAACATTAGAGATTTGTTATTAAGACAAATACAACTGAGAAAAATGAAGTACTTTGGACATGTAAAATGACATGGATGTCTGAAAAAGCTTATTATGGAGGGAGGTGTACCGGGGAAATGGAGAAGAAGAAGAAGACACATCACAGATTGATGGATTCAAGATGTGATAGATAATTTACACAAGATGCCAACAGAGGCAGGAGATTTGGTTTATGAGAGGAATTTCAAAATACTTATGGAGGCAAAGTTCTGCGCATGACAAGCCACTAGATCTTATTCTTTCCCCCCGCTTTGAATTCAAGCGTAGTAGGAACACATGCTACAGGGTGTATTTTTAATGACTGTGGGGTGTTTGAAAATATTGCCTTTCCAAGTTTTGTATTTACCTTTTATGTTGCATGAACTCCGCAGAGGGTGAATACAAAACTTGGAACGGCAATATTTTCAAAAAACCCCAGTCATTAAAAATATACCCTATACTACTTAGGGGTTTGAACCTGCTAACTCATCATCAGCACACCGGATGTTTAAGAACGTCGCTACTACCCATTCAGCCATGCTGACCTCTGAGCCACTATATGATGATGATCTAGACATGAATAGTATAGAATAAAGTGTTGCTGGGTCCATTCACTCATTATCTACCAGACAATATACCAGTTGTTGAGTGGGTACTTCATACATCATTTACTTTTCTGAACTCTCTCCCAGCCAACTTGAGTCAAGTCTAGAACTGACATAACAGCACTTGGCACATTCCCATACATGCTCCGTCCTCATCTTCAACAGCCAACAAAGAGCCCCAATACGACTGGTACCAGTTTGATGTGACGATCTGACCTTTCCTGATGGGTCCTGAGTGTCGGCAACTGTTGACGGTTGTGTCCGAGAAGTCTGGATTTTAATTCTTTTGTGAATTCCCTCAAAGACTAGATTTCAATTCTTTTGTGAATTCCCTCAAAGACTGGATGTTAATTCTTAAGTACATTGCACTGACGTTCTAATAATTTCAGCCCTGAAATATCTTGCACCTATTGGGGATGAGAATGCAGTAGTAACATTCTTTCTGACCCTGTACCTCTCCGCGAGGAGTGTGATGCAGGGATCTGCTTCCCTTCTCCAAACCCAGTTTTGGGCTTGACCCAGTCTAAGTCAGTACCAGAGATTTGTCTTGGTACAGAATAGTTCAGTTAGTTTAGTTTAGTCGATGGATCAACATCACGGCACACAGGTGTAACCCATAAGTGCTCCGTTCTACTCCTAACTCAAGCCTGAGTCCAGAGAATCTCAGCTCAGTGCATGAACGCCATAGCACCAGCCAGGATCCTGAAATGCTTTGGGTAGATTCTTAACCGAACATTTTGCCCGCGCAGCGCCGTTAGGCTACTCTTTTCCGATTTCCAACTGCCAAGGGATTTTTTATATGCATAACAATACACACGGGCGTCCGATTTCACTACCCAGAGACCAGGGGAAATTTTGTTACTAGAAGTCCATGTGAAAAATCCCGACCCTCACCGGGGCTTGAACCCCGAGGCACTCGAGGCGGACACCATACCTCAAGACCACTCTGCCCCCTTTGGGTAGTACAGGTACAGAACAGTGGTGAAGAAGGGACCTGGTCACCTTATCTTGTACCAGAGACACAGTATCAATGCATTGTGAGTTCAAGGTCTACTTTACACAGTTGACAGCAAGCCTACATTTGATTATCAATGGCTTTTGTTGCTTGTGTGCTGAGCCAAAAATATGTGCACTAAGGGCTAAAATTGTGCAGCAGTGCACAAAAATAGAGCCAAGAACAAACACCAGACAATAGGTACAGAATTGCCTATTTTTATTATTAAATGAGTAGTGATTTAAGATAAGCTGAAATTTTGAAAATCATTTGGTCGTTTATAATAATCTTTCCACTCCTACCCTAGGGTGTAGAGGTATCATAGTCTTGTTTAGTTTTTCCTCTCCTACCCTAGGGAGCAGATGTATCATAAATCTTGTTTAGTCTTTCCTCTCCTACCCTAGGAGTTTTGGAGAGGAAACACTCTAGGGTGTTTCAATAAAAAATGTAAGCATTAAATTTGTATTGGTATTAGCTAGAGATCATCTGTCAAAGGTATAACATAACTGTTGATTTTCTAAAAACTGGAGAAACAATTAATGCTCCAAAATTCACTGCTCAAGTTGTGTAATGCCATCAATCAAAAATGACCCAGATTGCCGCATACAGTGGATACCATCTAATTATGGAGTGCCCAGAAACGAGAGAGCTTATCAACTAGCCAAAGATGGAGCAACAGAAAAACAGCCTTGTGTACTAGTTACATACCACCAAAAGAAAAACATCAAATCAGTCAGAAAGCCACCAACACAATACAATTTCCATGTTATGGACAGACTAGAACAAATCATCATTCTACTAGAACAAATCATTACTCTACCGGAACAAATCATCATTCTACACATAATTGATTACACAACCACATGTACAACAAAACTTAAGATTTTCATATCACCAATGTGCACATGTGGATTGGTGCCACAGACAGCAGTCATATACTCCAAGACTGCCCTGAATACAACATATCTATGGTGGCCTTCTGGCCTAAAGAAAGAACAGTGGAACATAATCTTTACGGTAACTAAGTGAATTTTAGAAAACAAAAAAACAAATGAAGTTTATATGAGAAGTTTATAGCAGATACCGAAAATAAATTTGAAGCGAAAAAAAGAAGGGCGTTACTGTGCTGCACAATAATGTCAGAAGCCTTGCCGCCAACAGTATGTGCAAAATACTATAGCGTTTCAGTTGGGAGGTGTTTGAACACCTGCCTCACAGCTCAGACCTGGCACCCAATAACTCCCATCTTTTCAGACATTTGAAGAAAATTCTAGCTGGAAATAGATATGAAACCAACAACCAAGTCCAGTAAGATGTCCTGGTTGCTGGACCTTGATGGTAATTGCTTCTGGGTTGAGATAAATGCCTTGGGATAGCAATGGAATGAATGAACAAACAAACTTTACTTTCAGAGTCACAAATTGGGCATGCAGGCCTGTCTTACATTTGGCCCTTCCAATCACTCATCTTTCATGCATCAATTATCTGTTGTGCATGTTATATTCACATAGGAAAAAACATTGTCAAATGAATGCTGTGAACATAATGCATATTACCATGTTGTGAGATAGGTAGAAGGCAGACACACATACACAGACACTCAAACATGTTTAAATACACACATACATGCCTACACACTCACATTCATACATCATTTATGCAGACTCGCAGTTATATACCTACTCAATAACTCACAGATACATATTCCCTTGCATGCATGTATACCCGAGAAGTAAATACATGGATGGCTTGGCCACATGGCATGGTCGAGACAGAAACACGGAACTGATCCATGACTCTGGTGATCAAGTGAGATGGCAAAACATGACCGCCCACGCTTATCGGCATGGCACATACTGGATGGATGACACGTATACCCACTCACAAACATTTACTCACATTGAATAAGTGGCAAGACAAGCCTGAAGATTGTGCTCAAAAGTAAAAAGCGACAACATTAATTACTAGTATTAAGTCGTCGATGGGTTTAACAGGCTTAAACTTTCTCGGTGACTGCAATAAGGGGGTTCATTTCACAAATGCCATTCAGTTGGACTTAAAATGGTGATATTTCACCCTTGACTTTGCGACATTAATTACAAGTACCTGAGAAGCTAGAGTGGGTTCACCTGATGGCGGGGAAACACTGGTAATAGGGAAAGCTAGCCAACACTCAAAAATCAGTTCAGTGCACTCTCTAGTGCAGCTACTAGCAGCAATAGCACGTGGGACTAGGCTTGAGTTCAATGCACGAGAAGGAAAACAAATGTAATGGTTATATTTAGCTTATGTATTAATATGGCATGCCTTGTTACCTTACATATTAGAACACCCTCAAATACATTACTGCCTAGTACAACTGCTGTAAGTTATTACAGTGCAAACCACGTAAGTCAATCTCGGATGTGTGCGAATTTCTGTTGTGAAGAATAATTTGTTTATCCCGGGCAATTTTTATTCTTTGTCTCTAATAAGAGGAATTTCTGATAAGAACTATTTCTTGTGTCCCGGGTGAGTACGCCTTATCAGGCCTGCACTGTTCTAATATTACAGCTAGGCTATCACACTTCACAGAAAAAAATACAACCAACCATGAACTGACCTATACAGTTT
>JACEFZ010000441.1:0-17500 GCA_014155875.1 Cepaea nemoralis
TTTTTTCCCATGCATTTTTAAAAAAAAAAAAAAAAAAAGTGGGTTGTTTTGGCCCATTTTTAAACTCTTCATATGACGTCACCTTGTTCGTCTGTGCAATTATGTCACATACTTAACACTCATGGCATCCTTAACAACAACGTTGACATGTTACAAGACAATGGCAAGGTTATTGTAATTTCTGTCACACTTTTAAGGTGTTGAATATAATCCCCCCTCGTATCTGCAGTACCCTGTGTCCATCATCGTGCTGCTCGACCCCTCCCTCTTCTTCCATCTTAAAATGCCCCCTTAAAAAAAAACAGCAACAAAGACAATAATAATGGTAAATTATCTCGAACGACAACTAGCCAAAAAAAAAAAAAAAACATTCCCATACGTATGGCACATTACACCCACCTTGGGTATTCATGATGCCCATGTTAACATTGCCTCAACAAGTCGTGTATTATTGATAATTTTTCATGCGCTTTAATGCTTATTGTTCTTTTGTTGTCAAAGAATTGCTTCATAAGAGATGTTGAATGAAAGAATGTATGAGAGGAAATAGAGAAGAAGGGTAGAATGTCAGACGGGCCTGCGTGTCCAATTCTTAACCCTTTGAAAATAAAGATTTTCGTTCGTTCGTTCCATCAACAACGCCTTCCATCTTTGTTCTGTCCAAACCACTTTAACATTTAACATGGCCGGAGTATTTCAGTTTCCCAGACACGATACTATTTATGAGCAAGTTGTCTTCGCTGTTCACATCTTATAGAATTACGGTATATTGTCCTTCTTTGAGCTTGTGGGTATCTCCATAGAGTTTGTCCTCAAATGGAACGAGTATAGGCTAAAAGACTGTTCTCTGTTCTGCATATATTGGACACTCCTGCAACAAATGTTTAGCTGTAATTTTACCAGTTCCACAGTTACTGTCATAAATATTTCAAATCTTTAGCTTGTAGTTGTTATTTTCTGATTATCGATGGGTCCACACAACATGATTTTCTTGGCATCTGTAAAGAAGGTAGTTTGCCATTGCTTTCCTTCCTAGCAGTGACCTCAAAAAAGAGATCCTCTGCCTACCGTCGTGAAGGTTGAGATCATAACCTACAACTATCTGTCGGCTGCTCTTCATCTTCATCCACCACCTGCACCAACACTTCACGTAACCCTGATTGGGGGGCTAAACGGATACTCCACCTTGCCCAAGAGTGTCTCGTAGGCTAGCGGAGGGAAGGAGGCACCTTACTTCTCCTTTGATTTGGAGAACTTGGTGACAACTGGTAAGATCGAGGGGAACAGACCAAGGGGAAGACCTAGAAGCAAGTACCTGGATGGTTTGGCCTTGTGGCATGGTCGAGACAGAAACACGGAGCTGATCCACGACTCTGGTGATCGAGTGAGATGGCAGAACATGACCGCCCACGCTTACCGGCATGGCACATGATGGATGGGAGTTGTTATTTTACTCCCACTGTGCCTTTCGGTCCGCCAGTGTTAGTGGACAGTAATTTCGTTATTAGAGTTTTGCAGTTTGCTTGACCATCTCTGCATCCTAGCCAGATCAAGTGCAGATAAATCTATACTGTGATCTTAGCCAAAAGGCCGACACATTCACCGCCAAACAAAAAAGTAGGTTTGGCGAAACAAAAATGAATGACGTTAAATTGGAAGTAGGTGTGTGACAAGTATGCATTTAAAGTTGTTAATACGATAACAGACATGTTGTATTATAACGCTATGACAACATTTCAGCGATCTGTAAACCAATGGCAGATATGAGAAGTCGCTAACAAAGATTAATCATCCCTTAGCGCTTAATAATTTATAGATGTAGTGTTCCTTTGGTTCAATTCACTAAGGAAACACATTATTATACAGGGTGTATTTTTAATGACTGGTGTTTTTTGAAAATATTGCCGTTCTAAGTTTTGTATTTACCTTTTATGTTGCACGAGTTCACAGAGGATAAATACAAAACTTGGAACGGCAATATTTTCAAAAACCCCACAGTCATTAAAAATACACCCTATATAAGCATATTGTGTCATCTCTGCCATGATAGTGATCTATCAATTGTTGGCACTTCACTAGCGCCAAACCATTACCTTACTCTTTACACTTTCTGTCCAATGTAATGAACGCGACTTGTAAGGACACTCAAAGAGAAGGAAATTTTGCATCAGACACAGAACATCACTCACGACATTTAAAAGTTAAGGGAGACATCTTAGATCTTCATTGATATTGTCCCGAAAGGTCATAATCAAATAACTTCCCGGTTAAGGTCCAAAAGGGGAGAGAAATGCACAAATGAACATCATGCCATAAAAGAGTTGTCTCTCTTGTGTCCGTTAACAAGAATACATAAGCAAATAATCACACAGATCTATAGATAATTCAAGATATATAGAACAAGATATAGGCAATTATACATTACTTATGTATATACAAGAAAACATATTCAGTATGAAACAGAAAACACATTATCCAACGCAATACATGATCCTCTTGAATGTCTTTAAATTTGAACACGTAGTTTTAGAATCTAGGTCACGCGTCAAACTATGAAAAATGTGATTCCTCAACAAGAAACAATTCTCTACAGAAATTTCACAGCCACATATTTAAGTTATCAAATAACGGGTAATTCATGAATGCTGCAAGCTAACAATTTAATACTTTTTTGTTGATTTGTTTACCCAGATTATGGATGTTTTTATACGGGAGGCTGTCCTTTCAATGGCTACTTGATATGTATCAAATCAACCTTTAATTTATCGCCCAGGAGGACAAGATTTCTAATAATCTCGTTTGGGCTGTGATTTTATTTTACTTTGTTTCATTTTGGCGGCTGGGGATGTCGGAAAATGGCGTCGTGTCTGTCTTGTTAAAGAAGATGTTATCAAAATTAGTTAAAATAACGGTTACAACGAAACAAACCACATTACGTCGACACACATGAAGAAGACATAGACAATGATCGGGTTAGGGTATTTGGAGTTAAGGTAATGATAAGATTAAAAACTACCGTGAACAGTTTTATTGAAATACGTGGGCTCGGTTCGATTTCACAATTACCCCTACCCGTTCAACCTCAAGGAGAATTTATGTTAGGGTCCGTCCCTATCTCAGATTAATTGTCATGTGACTGAGTTAGCCGCTAATAGCAGCTGCAGTTTTACCCACATAAGCTTATTAATTTGACGGTGATCGTTGTCCATGTGGGGCAATGGTCGTGGTTGCAAGGGGTCGGGTTAGAATGTGGGGTTTTGGGGTGGCAACCGTCAGCTGGTGGAAGAAAGGTGGGTGGAAAAAAAGGGGTGGGGGCGGTGCAGACTACACAGGTTTCGTGGGTGTGTGAGTGTGTTTGTGTGTGCGTGCGTGTGTGTGTGTGTGTGTGTGTGTGTTCAAAAAGCCATGGCAACCTGGAAAACATAATATTCCCTGGTAAATCACATAACAGCCAGGAGGCCACCATGGCAGAATGGATAAGAACTCATGTTCTCAAACATGCGGTGAGCTGATGCCGAGGTAAGGGGTTCAACCCCTACACCGGACAGTTGGACTAAAATGTTTACTTCTCGTCCTTGACTTGGGGACGTAAATTACAAGTACCTCTGAAGTCAGAGTGGGTTCGCCTAATGGCGAGGTGCACTAGTAATAGGGAAAGCTAATCCACACGCACAATTAAGTCCAGTGCTACTAGAAGTCATGTGTATGGTGGACTATTCTTGAGCTCAACGCGGGCGAGCGCAAGAAAGCAAAACAAGCAACAACCAACAAAACAAAACAAACAAACAAACAAACAAACAAACAGCTAGATGTGATTGCAACGTCCTGCTCAGGACACACACAGAGACACACACAAACACACACACACACACACACACATATATATATATATATATATATATATATATATATATATATATATATATATATATATATATATATCATATATATATATATATATAAACCTTTTTTTGTTTGCTTGGCACTGAATCAGTTAATAAGGTATACATGAGACAAGGAATGTACTTTAATGCTACCAAACAATGCACTGAAAACCACGACGGTCGGAAAGTTGAGAACAACAGAGTGGGAAGTCATTGATGAATATGAAAGGAAAGACATTATATGGATGAAATATAGTCTAGCAGACAATGAACAGGCAAGCTGGAAAAAACAAAATCTAATGAATGGAAATGTGGTTTCTGAGGACAATGCAAAGAATGCCATGGACCGACAGAAAAACTAATGAGCAAGCCCTACAAGAAACAGACTGAAAACTAATTAGGAAAATTGTACACAGACTGTCAAAATTATTTGGACACGTTATGGGAAGAAATAAACTAGAGAACTTGGTGACAACTGGCAAGATCGAGGGGAAAAGAACAAGGGGAAGGCAGAGAAGTAAATATATGAATGGTTTGGCTACATTTCATGGCCGAGACAAGAACACAGAGCGAATCCACGACTCTGGTGATCGTGTGAGATGGTGAAACATGACCACTCACGCTTATCGGCATGACACATGATGATGATGATGATGATGATGATGATGATGATAGTCTAGTACAGTGGTTCTCAACCTTTTCTGGCCCATGCACCCTTTCACCATATGTTCAGAATGTCATCCTCCCCCTCCCCCTTTTCGTATTTCCTCCCTATAAATTGCTACACAGTATACGTAAATATGGAAGCTAAATTTAATAACACATACTAGAACAAGTTTAGACGTCTACATAAAACGTGATTTGTGGAGGAGTACAGAACGGGTCTACATAAAACGTGATTTGCGGGCGAGAAGTACAGAACCGTAAAATATGGAGGGAAAAACAATATCAAGCAGTGGCGTCACTGGGGTTGGTGTCACCCAGTGCGGTAAACTCTTGGTGTCACCCCTCTAGACTTTCACCATGGTCTTCTTCCGAGTGTTCCTGTACCATATATAATCGCATATAGTAATGTTTGTAAAATAAGTCAAAAAGTTAATAAGGACATAAGAAAGAAAACAAATTGAACAATATAACTTCAATACTTCAGGTAAAACATAAATAAAGAACTTCGACAAACTCGGACAAAGTTAAATTTTTGTTATTTTGCTATGTCTGCTTTGTCCAATTTGCAATTTTTTTATTTTGGTGTCACCCCTTGATGGTGTCACCCGGTGCGGCCCGCACCCCCCTAGTGACGCCCCTGATATCAAGTAATCGGTTCTTCTATTAACGCGATCTTGAAATAATCTTAATCCCCCCCCCCCCCCCCCCCCCCCGAAACCCGGAAAAATGCCACCATGGCATTCCTCCATCGGTTGAGAACCACTGGTCTAGCAGACTGTACATCACTCATGCCTACATGTCCGATGATATTGTATTTGAACCCACATCGATTCAGATTTGTACAAACTACTTGAGCTAGCAGATCGATCCAACCTAAAACTAGTACCAGGAAATGTACTTCGAAGTCAAAGCGGTCAATGATATTAACTAACAGCATACGCACAGTTCGCCTTAAAGCTTATAAAGGGTACTGTTTAATTTTTACCTCTAAGTTGTCAATGGGCACATCAGAACCAACATCCGTTACATGGTGAACCGTTAGTCACGTAAGAAGTTGTCATAAATGCGTCCCGGCGCCGCCCTTTGGTCTACGGAATTGTGTTTCCTGTACATCGACTCAGCCTGAAAATATTAACTTTCAAAACATTGGACTGGATAGTTAGTTGTAAGTTTGTTTTCTGCTAGTGTTGGTTTTCTGTTAAAGATATTCAACCAATGGCTTGTTCTATATAGAACATGACCTTTATCACAGTTGAGCGATACATCTCTCTATCATACAGAAACAGAAGTCGGCTTGGCCGAAAGGTTAAAGCGTTTTTCATACATAATCCGGTGTGTTGTTGCCGAGGTAACGGGTTAAACCCCTACACCCGTCAGTTGGACTAAAATGTTGACTTCTCGTCCTTGACTTGGGGACGCAAATTGCAATGCAATTACAGTACCTCTGAAGTCGGAGGGGCCCGACTATTGGCGAGGGACACTAGTAATAGGGAAAACCAATCCGCACACAAAAATTAGTCCAGTGCACTCCCCAGTAGTGGCAACTACTAGAGGTAGAGATGTGAGTATACTACGCTTGATTTCAAAACGAGCGAAAAAACACACCAAAAAAAAAAAAAGAAGAAGACGTAGACGAAGTAGAAGAAGAGAAGAAATAGAAAAAGTAATAGAAGAAGAAGAAGAAGAAGAAGAAGTAGTAGTAGTAGTAGTAGTAGTAGTAGTAGTAGTAGTAGTAGTAGTAGTAGTAGTAGTAGTAGTAGTAGTAGTAGTAGTAGCAGTAGTAGTAGTATAGTAGTAGTAGTAGTAGTAGTAGTAGTAGTAGTAGTAGTAGTAGTAGTAGTAGTAGTAGAAGTAGTAGTAGTAGTAGTAGTAGCAGCAGCAGTAGTAGTAGTAGTAGTAGTAGAAGTAGTAGTAGTAGTAGTAGTAGTAGTAGTAGTAGTAGTAGTAGTAGTAGTAGTAGTAGTAGTAGTAGTAGTAGTAGTAGTAGTAGTAGTAGTAGTAGCAGCAGCAGTAGTAGTAGTAGTAGTAGTAGAAGTAGTAGTAGTAGTAGTAGTAGTAGTAGTAGTAGTAGTAGTAGTAGTAGTAGTAGTAGTAGTAGTAGTAGTAGTAGTAGTAGTAGTAGTAGTGGTAGAAAAATTAGTAGTAGAAGAAGTAGTAGTAGAAGAAGAAGCTACTGTAAAACAAACCTATAGGAACCGTTGCTACTTTGACCCTGTCTACCACGTCTGATTCCTTAACACCATCTTTCCTAAACTTGTATTCTCTTACCCCCGCCCACCACAGCCCCTCATTGAACCAGGCGCTGTTGACATCAAACCAACAGCCGTCTTGGGCGAAAGAGTTTAATTCCAGATTGATGAAAAGATAATACATTTAACATCAGAGCTGATAAAAAGCAGAAACTGACTACAAAACGTGGGGCTGGGAGATCGATGTGGTTAGAGAAAGAAAGCGATAGGGATGTTTAAACGAAGCATGGTGGCAGACTGCCTGTTACGATTTTTACATTTAAAGTCAATTAAATACGAGTTTGCATAATATAGGCTCGAACAACGAGACGCATAGCGAGGGCGAGAGAAAAAGCGAGGGAGGTTTGGAGGGAGAGAGATAAGGGACTCAGAGATTGGGCGAGGGAGGGGGAGAGAGAAAGAGAGACGGGGCAGATAAAGGGGATGAGAGAAAGCGAGGAAGAGAGAGATGGGGAGATAGAGAGATAGACGAGACCCACAGGTGGACGAGAGAGGGGGGGGGGAGATGTGTCGCACAGATTAGGCAAGGGAGACTAAGGGAGGGAGGGGGGGTTGAGAAAAAGAGGAATCGCACAGATTGGACGAGAGAGAGAGGAGAGAGAGAGAGAGAGAGAGAGAGAGAGAGAGAGAATATGAGAGAAATGGAGACAATGAGAGAAAGAAAGAAAGAGAAAGAGACTTAGAGAGACACTTATAGAAAGAGAGAGAGAGTATTACAGAGAGAGAAATAGAGAGAGAGAGAGACTGATAGAAAGAGAGAGAGTCTTATGGAGAAAGAGACTTTGAGAA
This sequence comes from Cepaea nemoralis, assembly GCA_014155875.1. Classification (NCBI taxonomy): domain Eukaryota; kingdom Metazoa; phylum Mollusca; class Gastropoda; order Stylommatophora; family Helicidae; genus Cepaea; species Cepaea nemoralis. The sequence continues at coordinate 7,589 of JACEFZ010000441.1, forward strand.
AGAGAGAGAGAGAGAGTCTTACAGAGAGAGAGACAGAGAGAGAGAAAGAGAGAGAGAGAGACTTTGAGAAAGACAAAGAGCCACACTAACCTTTGACGCAGGTGCATAACTAAATGACGCACTGTTCTAGAAAGAGGAACGAAGAAGAAGAAGAAGAAGAAGAAGAAGAAGAAGAAGAAGAAGAAGAAGAAGAAGAAGAAGAAGAAGGAGGAGGAGGAGGAGGAGGAGGAGGAGGAGGAGGAGGAGGAGGAGAAATAAAATAGAAATTCCGAAACATACAGAAAGAGATGGAAGTGATATTAACTCCAGAGTGGAGCAAATACATCAGGAGCTTTCCGATGGTCCCCTTTAAGAAATACCTCAGTCTCTTTACTTCCCTGATACTGTCCGGGGGCGGGCCTACCCACCCGGGTCGTGAGTCCAGGGTGTCTTTCTTCTGTCGTGCGTCCTCTCTCTGACTTCCAGTTTCATGTCGGTTTAATTGTGTTTCACGCTGGTCCCACAAATACACCGCCATGTGTACCTCTCCACAAGCCATTACTGCCCTGAGAAAGTCAAGCATTCCACATCCGGTTCATCGTGACCGGCCTAAATTATATCAGCAATTTTCATTCGACCTGGAGAAAACCAACTTCTTTCCAGGGTCTGTTTGCTTCTGTCGCCACCTCCGCATCGGCGGTTCGCAATGACTTAACAGACGTCATTGCCACCATGTTGCCTTCTTCCCACCCCGTTCACACATAAGGAACCGTACTCTGCACTCACCAAAGGAAGTCAGCCAACTCTTCCCATGGGCTAATTTTGTTCCGAGCTTGAGCCCCATTTCTCTCTCCCTGTCTCTGCTGCAGAGCGTGGCCCTGGCAAAACGTCTTGCACCACGACTGGAGGATTTTATTGTCGGGAAACTGCAGAGGTTGGACTTTGGACAACATGTCTTGATCTCGATGGTTACTACATGGTGACGCTGCGACCCCTCCATGTCCGTCCTTGGCTTGATATGTTCAGTGCCATACAAAAAGTAGGGGTGGGTCAAATAAAAATGGATGGCGGAAGTAGGGCTGTGTCACAGTTATGTCTTGAGTTGTTGGGTTGAGCTAAGAACCGACATCACGGCACTTAGGACATTCCTATATGCGCTCCGTCCTCTCGTTCAACAACCAGCGAAGAGTCATGCTACTAATTGTTCCCACCCCTATCTGAATGAAAGTTCTCCTGGTCTTCTCTCTCAGTTTTGAAATTCTACCAGAACCCCCTCAGATCCCTCGCAATCTAATTTTTTCCACACACGGGTTCTCAGTCTGTTCCCCTGCCTTCTCCACCTGGTCCCATAGGCGCTTGACCATCTCTCTTTTGACCATAAGTAATCAACCACCAAGAGGTGCATTCCCTACCAGCCTACAGCCTGTTCATTCCCCCGCACTCTCGCATGACTAGGGCAAAATACCCATACAATTCTGACAATCTTAAAAGTTGTTAATATGATAGCAACGATGATGTATTATATATCAAATTAAAGGGAGTTGCATAGGGAAAACTATTGTATGTAAATCCATGGCAGATACGGCAAGTCGTTTGAGACGATTAATTATCCAAAGTTAAGTGCACTGTTCTTACTTGACTACCGTGTCGTCACAAGACAGTAAAGAGTGTTCCGACCTTGTTTGAGAGACTGGTTGGCTTTCGCTTTTGTGAGAAACATGCTGGACCTTGTACTACAAGCAGATACCTCAACCATACTACTGCACCGACTTGTCCCACTCATCGTTTCGATTGTTCCATAGACGGTACGAGGTCTTCTTCATGGCGATTCTTGTTCTAATGTCCACAAGGCATTTCCCGCCAGACTTCATGAGCTCCAGAACTATGGGTTAAATCTCTACTATTTGGAAAAGAAACAGTCAAAGTAATTACTGTAATAAAAAAACCTGTCAATTACTGCCTATAGTAACTTGCGGTGTAGGACAGAGGGGGGGGGGGGGAGGGGGGTGTTGAGCCTGGGGAATTAAGACCGCCTGGCTAGTGCAGTCGTCGCGGACTGTGCAGGTTAGAGTTTTCTCTTTTTCCTCCGACGGAGACATGTCCATACTTTCCGAGGTTTCGAAGGCGGATATCCCAAAGTAGACCCAGTCATTTATCCACTCGGCCAGCCGCTCCTCAAGCAGTAAATACTATTTGGAATACAGGAGGTTAAGAGGAGTGTTTCGACCTCATTGCACCGGGTTTTATCCCATATGGTTCGGCAACTGTTCCCGCAGAAGGGCCTGCGTCGCACAGAGCACGAAATCCGTAGCTCCAGCGACGACCTCTAGGAGTCTCCGTGAAAATTTGCACTCCTGAACCGAACAACGGAGTCGAGAATCGAACACGCAACCCCCGGAGCGCTGCGCCACAGAGACGACCTTTTAATAGAAACAGTTAAAGTAAATACTATCTGGTATAGAAACAGTTACAGTAAATACTATATGGTATAGAAACAATTACAGTAAATACTATATGGTATAGAAACAGTTACAGTAAATACTATATGGTATAGAAACAGTTACAGTAAATACTATTTAGTAAAGAAACAGTTACAGTAATTACTATTTTGTATAGAAACAGTTACAGTAAATACTATTTGGTAAAGAAACAGTTACAGTAAATACTATCTGGTATAGAAACAGTTAAAGTAAATACTATATGGTATAGAAACAGTTAAAGTAAATACTATCTGGTATAGAAATAGTTAAAGTAAATACTATTTGGTATAGAAACAGTTAAAGTAAATACTATATGGTATAGAAACAGTTACAGTAAATACTATATGGTATAGAAACAGTTACAGTAAATACTATATGGTATAGAAACAGTTACAGTAAATACTATATGGTATAGAAACAGTTAAAGTAAATACTATTTGGTATAGAAACAGTTAAAGTAAAAACTATACGGTATAGAAACAGTTAAAGTAAATATTATATGGTATAGAAACAATTAAAGTAAATATTATATGGTATAGAAACAGTTACAGTAAATACTATATGGTATAGAAATGGTTAAAGTAAATACTATTTGGTATTGAAACAGGTAAAGTAAATACTATTTGGTATAGAAATGATTAAAGTAAATACTATTTGGTATAGAAATAGTTAAAGTAAATACTATTGGGTATTGAAACAGGTAAAATAAATACTATTTGGTATAGAAACAGTTAAAGTAATTACTATTTGGTATAGAAACAGGTAAAGTAAACACTATGTGGTTTATACAGAGTTAAAGTATATACTATTTTGTCTAGAAACAGTTAAAGTAAATACTATTTGGTATAGAAAGAGCTAAAGTAAATACTATGTGGTATAGACAGAGTTAAAGTAATTACTATTTGGTATAGAAACAGTTAAATTCTACACAATGTGTAAACACTATGTGTAAAAGAAAGCATTAATGTCAACACAATGTAGGACAGACAGATTGAAGATAACACAATCACGTACTGAACCCCCAATGAGGTAGTCTGTTCACGATTTGTCATCCGTTCCAATGAGCTAGTCTAAAATAATTCCTCCTCCCCCCAACCCCCTCATTGGTTATGCAACAGAAATTTACAAACGTCATTGTTCTCTTGTAATGAAGTCAACTAACCTGCTTATTCTGGCTGGAAGCTGGCTGGCTGAGAATCCACAGGCGGGACGTGTCAAAGGAATTTGTGTTCATCTTGTGGCTTGTGTCACCAACATTTCGGCTGTTTCCCAGACTCTCGCAGCTGGTAATCAAGGAGTTCTTACGATGCCCAAGGAAATAGGAAATTGGAGCCCGCAGTAACGTAGTAATTATTAGCGACGTTCATTTGAAACCCGTTACAATGGCTTTATTACAAAAGCATGAAAGAAACATTAACAGGTGTGGTAGAATTAAACAAAGCATTCATTTTGAATGAATTATGCACCATGGGTTGGTCAGAAGAAGTCGCCGTAGGCATTCAGGCAAGCATCCCATTGCTTAGGTAGGCGGCAAATGCCGTCCGCATAAAAAGGATAGTGGTTGCTCACTGAACCAAGTGTTTACCGCATTCATTACGTCTGCATCTGTGTGAAATCGTTGCCCCTTGAGAGCTTTTTTTTTTAGATATCCGAACAAATGAAAATCACATGGTGACAAATCAGAATTATAGGCTGGATATTGCAGAGTTTCCCACTTCTTCCTTGCTAATGCTTCTTGCACAATCATTGCGACATGCGGACGAGCATTATCGTCCAACAAAGTCACAACGCGAGAAAGCATGCCGGGTCGTTTATTCTTGATGGCTTTTTTGCAGCGTGTCTAATGTTTGCAAGTAGTGGGTAGAGTTGATGTTGACACCAGGTTCTTTAAAGTCGGCCAACAATAGCCCTTCGTGATAAAAAAATACGCTCAACATAACCTTAACAGCGGAAACCTGTATCTCGAATTTTTTGGCTGTTGGTGATCCAGCATGCTTCCATTGCATGCTCTCTCTTTTGCTGCTCGTCTTAAAGTGGTGACACCATGATTCATCGTCTGCCACTATGCGAAAGAGAAATGCATCACCCTCCACTTTGTAACGCAGCAAATGGTTGAAACACCATCCCGTGCCTTCCTCTTTTTGGTGGTCGGTCAACATCCACGGTACCCACTGTGAACACACCTTCCGATATTGCAGTTTCTTAGGAACGACCTTTTGAATTTACTCAACTGACACATCAAATTCTTTCGCTAGTGAACGTATGCTTCGACAACAATTCACCTGTACGGGATGGTTTTTTCTGTTGCAACAATGTGCGCAAAGACCCGGCCGTCGAAGATCTGTCGTGAACTGACGTTCTTTCCGAATCATTCGTGCCCAGTCTGTCACTGTTGCCTTCGACACACATGTTACCGTACGCTGCCTGCATTCTTCAATGAATTTTCACTGGTCGACATCCTTCAAATGAAAGAAACTGAATCACCGCTCTTTGCGCTTCTTTGGACGGATTTTGGATCAACCGAGCCATTTTCTCAACTGTCAGAAAGAGAACCTATGCATCATGGGACGATAAGCACATTGTCTTTTATTCATTGGTCAGTACTTATCACATGACTATGACACGATCATCTTCAACGTACGCAATTACGCGCAATGTGGCACGAACAGGATTTCAAATGAACGCCCCTTATATTAAAAGATGTGTATGCGTTGAGTTGACTTGAACTAAGAACCAACATCACTGCACTCAGGACATTCCCATACGTGCCTCCGTCCTCTCGTTCAGCAGCCAGCGAAGAGTCATACTACTAAATCATTCCCACCGCTATCTGAGTGAATGTTTTCCGGTCTTCCCTCTCAGTTTTGAGATTCTCCCAGAACCCCTGCCGATCCACCGCAATCTCATTCTTTCCACATACAGTTTCTCAATCTATCCCTCCGCCTTCTCCACCTGGTCCCACAAGCGCTCCCTTGTCCATATGTAATCTACCACCAAGAGATGCATTCCTTGCCAGCCTATCAGCCTGTTCATTCCCCGCACTCCCGCATGGCTAGGGCAAATTATCCACACAATTCTCTCAATGTGTGACCTCTGAAGCGAGGATAGCCATTCTACACGAAACATTGCTTTGTCCACATTACTAAGCATACGCCTTGAGTTCGTAATGAACACAATGTGTGTTGCAGGTGATCTCCTTTAACCAACGGAATGCCGCTGTTACTGCTTCCACCTCTATTCTCATGCTGGAGGTCGTAGTCTCATATGCCAGACGCTTCTTTTTAGATGTATACAAACTGAAGAGAAACCAGTTGGTTTTCCTTGGCGAATTAGTCAGGTCGTATGCCTCATAGCTGTGAAGGTTGATAGCTGATGTTTGGACTGCGTTGTTCAGGTCTCGGGTGCAGTTTGTCGTAAGAACCCAGGGGGTTGTCACTGGAGCTACCGAGTTCGTGCTATGTGCGATGTTCTCGGCAGACGGCTTGTCGTTCTGGTGAGACCGAGCCAAAGCCGTTGTAATTAAGCTTGCCTCTAGACTCGAACCTTTGGCATAGTGGTTAGGGTCCTCCTCTTTTTCTGCCCTCCATGTCCTCATTGGGGCAAATGTTTTCAACCAACTCCTGCCAAGGCGTGTTATCTGTTTATATCTACTGCTGTACTGTCTGTGTCCCGCAGTCCTCTCTATGTCCTACAGTACTCTCTATGTCCTACAGTCCTCTATATGTCATGTAGTCCTCTCTATGTCATGTAGTCCTCTCTATGTCCTACAGTCCTCTCTATGTCCTACAGTCCTCTCTATGTCATGTAGTCCTCTCTATGTCCTACAGTCCTCTCCATGTCCTAAGCTTTCTCTATGTCCTACAGTTCTCTCTATGTCTTACAGTCCTCTCTATATCATGTAGTCCTCTCTATATCATGTAGTCCTCTCTATATCATGTAGTCCTCTCTATATCATGTAGTCCTCTCTATATCATGTAGTCCTCTCTATATCATGTAGTCCTCTCTATATCATGTAGTCCTCTCTATGTCTTACAGTCCTCTCTATATCATGTAGTCCTCTCTATATCATGTAGTCCTCTCTATATCATGTAGTCCTCTCTATATCACGTAGTCCTCTCTATATCATGTAGTCCTCTCTATGTCTTACAGTCCTCTCTATATCATGTAGTCCTCTCTATATCATGTAGTCCTCTCTATATCATGTAGTCCTCTCTATATCATGTAGTCCTCTCTATGTCCTACAGTCCTCTCTATATCATGTAGTCCTCTCTATATCATGTAGTCCTCTCTATGTCATGTAGTCCTCTCTATATCATGTAGTCCTCTCTATGTCATGTAGTCCTCTCTATACCATGTAGTCCTCTCTATATCATGTAGTCCTCTCTATGTCCTGAAGTCCTCTCTATGTCCTACAATCCTCTCTATGTAAAGTAGTCCTCTCTATGCCATGTAGTCCTCTCTATGTCATACAGTTTCTCTATGTTTCTACAATCCTCTCTATGTCCTACAGTCCTCTCTATGTCCTACAGTCCTCTCTATGTCCTACAGTCCTCTCTATGTCCCTGAAGTCCTCTCTATGTCCTACAGCACTCTCTATGTCCTACAGTTAACTCTATGTCCTGCAGTCCTCTCTGTCATAGAGTCCTCTCTATGTCATGCAGTCCTCTCTATGCCCTACAGTCCTCTCTAAGGTCACGGGTTCAGTTTAGCAGTGAGATGGATGTTTACAACTGACCTAGATTCCCAGGTAAACCCAAGCTAAACTGACTTCCAGCAAATCTACTGGGAAATAAAGGCGCCCCGCGTGCTGTTGGCCGCCCCATCCTTCAAGTGCCGACTGGTCTATGAAATATGAAGCTAGGACCGAATACCCAGTGCCTGTCAACAAGATGTGTAAAAAAGTGGCATTTACTATTTTTGATTTTTCCACAGAAGACATGTTTATGCAGGTGGCCATTCTGCTCATTCACGTCTTTTCAAACACCTTACTGTATGCACGTGCGGACGATGAGGGGTAAGAACTTTTCAACGATTTTGTCTTCATTTTAATTTCAGTTGCACAACTGATATTTATAGCATACAAATGTCTTTTGTGGATGAGGGCAAGGGAAAAAACTACATTAAGATCTAAAAAACTCTCAGTTCTATGAGTAGTGGGCCTTTGGTCGGGAAAAATAGTTTCCCTCTGGATGCCTGAAACTAGAATCCCCTTTCTAAATACTTTCCTTGGGACTGTACACACAACAGCCAGGAGTCCGCCATTGTTGGAAGCATTTAAGAAAGTCTCTTTTGGGAATGACTGGCCATTGCATTCTGCATAATATCATCCCTTAATTCAAATCCGTTTTTTGTCCCGCGGAAATTTCAGCTTCGGTAACAGCAAATAATCGCAAGAAGCCACGTCTGGAGAGTAACGAGCGGTACGAACCAGAGGATTATTGTATTTGGCCAAGAAAATCCGATTCAAATTGGAAGATTTCCCTCTGTGATGCCGTGCAACACAAATGAACGGGCCAGTGGGCAAGTTGAACGTGGCAGCTCCATCACGACCACGACGCGCCTATTCTTCGCACCATATTTGGACTGTCTTGGCGGGGAAACGTCGTAACCGAAGCTCAAGCGAAGACTACCACGAGTATTCGTAGGAAATTTTCACTCGTGATCCTAATGAGGAATCCGTGCTGAGCCCACGTCCTTCAGAGCGCGAGACGGGCGGCATAACCTCTCCGCCACGAAGACCCCGGCTTATTATTGCAGCCTTCTATATCCTTTATTTTTTACAGGACATCGCCGTCAACATCAGCATTTTACTGCTGTTGTTGATGTCTTGGCAAGTTCTATGTTCAGTAGTTTGCCATTGCGTTCTGAAAGACCGACTCCCATACAAATTCATTAAAACCCAGCGCAACGCGGTATGCTGCCAAATCGCTAGCGTATGTGTTTTGAACGCGGGTAAGCGGGATTACGAGCCGCGTCCATAAAATCGTCGCCACGGAGACCGGCCTTCTATATCTAGAAGATTTTATTCTCAATGATGTAAGATAGAGTCCCTAGTGCGTGTCACAAAAACACTAACTGTTGCGGCCGGCTAATGTCATAAGCTTAACGGAGAGACCATCATTATCATGTGCCATGCCGATAAGCGAGGGCGGTCATGTTTCGCCATCTCACACGATCACCAGAGTCGTGGATCAGCTTCAGTGTTTATGTCTCGACCATGACATGTGGTCCAGCCAACTAAATATTTACATCTCTGCCTTCCCATTGTCATTCTCCCCTCAAACTTGCCAGTTGTCACCAAGTTCTCCAGTTTATTCCTTCTCATACCGTGCCCAAAAAATTGTGACTGTCTACGTCTAATTTCTCTAATCAATTTACGATCTTCATTTGTTTCTTGTAGGACTTGCTCATTGGTTTTTCTGTATGTCCATGATATTCTTTGCATTTTCCACAGAAACCACATTTGACTGCCATTAGAGCATTTTCAGCTTGTCTTCTCGATGTCCACGATTCACATCCATACAATGGTACAGGTTCTATGCAACACTTCAACTCTCTTTTTCTCTTTGTAGTTGACATCTTTTTATTTACTACTATGTTTTTCATTTTACAAAAGGCTACCTGTGTATAGCGATTCTTGTTTTAATCTCTTCAAGGCATCTCCTCATCAGATGTTATGACTGTTCCGCGATTCACTTGTTTAAGAATATTCCTATTTACCCGTTTATTACTTTGTGGTATTTCTTTCTTCTTAGAGACGACCATAATCTCTGTCTTCTTACAATTTAATTCTAATCCTTGTTGTTCGCTGAGTACAATAACCGCATCTATTCAATGTTGCCGATCCTGTTTCTTGTTTGCAATCAATACTGTATCATCTGCGTATCTTATATTATTGATGTTATGCCACGTTTCGTCTCATACCTTCTAAATTTCTAAAACATATTTTCAGTGTATAGGGTTGAAAAAGATCTGGAAACGTTGCACATCACTGTCGCACATCTCTCTTAACTGATGCAGTGCGGAAGGATAATCTATCGTCAAATGTGACCTCCGATAAGGACAGAAGGACGATATATCGCCATACCAGGCTCACCATATTATTTGTTTCCTTTTGTATAATCACCCGATTGTGTAATGCATACTTAATAGAAATTTGCATTATAATACTTGTTCATATTTGATTGGGTACTAAGGTTGGCCCAAAACTACATTTTTTGTTTAATTTTATTTTTATTAGTTTCTTTTTTAATTGTGTGTGTGTGTGTGTGTGTGTGTGTGTGTGTGTGTGTGTGTGTGTGTGTGTGTGTGTGTGTGTGTGTGTGGTGTGTGTGTGTGTGATAGGGGGGCCTCTCTGAATCGGTTAACGTGAAGATGCTGGACACAATCAAAGATCATGTTTTCTCTTCCCAGAGGTCAGCTGACGGCGGCCAGTGGTCAGAACCAGGTGGAC
>JACEFZ010000441.1:22500-27389 GCA_014155875.1 Cepaea nemoralis
ATCAATGGCAGGCTAACATGGCATCTGGAAGAAAACCAACTCTTAACACCTCACCAAGCAGGATTCAGAAAGTACAGATCCACTGAAGATCAAATAACCTATATAGCTCAGGAAATAGAGGATGCCTTCCAAGAGAAAAAGCACACACTAGCGGTCTGGATAGATTTAGAAAAAGCATTTGATAAAGTATGGAAGGAAGGACTGAAAGTAAAACTGCAAAAATGCATGTTTGTGGGAAAATGTACAAATGGATCAGCCACTACCTTGAGAACAGAACTGCCAGGACAAAAGTACAAGGACAAACCAGCAAAATGATGCTGTTGGAGCAAGGTGTCCCCCAAGGAGGAGTTCTTTCACCAACATTATTCCTAGCATATATAAACGACATCACGGAAAATTTTCCAGCCAGAGTACACACATCATCCTTTGCAGATGACCTAGCCATATGGACATCTGAAGAATATATTAGTACAGCTAACAGCAGAATACAGCAAGCCCTATTAGCGCTAGAGGACTGGTCAAAATCATGGCTAGTGAAGATAAGTGAGGAGAAAACAACATGCACAGTGTTCTCCCTCTCAACTAAAACTCAGCAACCTAAGCTGGTATTGAATGGAAAAATGTTGCGCCATGAAGAAAATCCAAACTATCTAGGAGTCACCTTTGATCGTCGCCTGACATGGAAGACACAGGTTGAGAAAAATCGAACAAGAGCAAGGCAAAGAATGGCAATCATGAAAAAGCTTGCTGGTACAACGTGGGGAGCAGATGAGAAAGTTCTCAAGAAGTTATATACTGGACGGGTGAGGCCAGTACTGGAATATGGCATTGCAGCTTGGGCAACAGCAGCTAAGTCAAACTTTAACAAAATAAGTAGAGTCCAAAATCAAGGAATGCGAATCATAACTGGAAGCCTGAAGACAACGCCTATTAATGAATTAGAAAAGATCACTTGTTTACAACCAATGCAGGATAGAAGAGATAGCAGAGCCAGCAACAAGCTGAAAAATTTAGAAGATTGACAGACCACCCTATGTATAAAAGGTTTAGTGGTTTTGGAAAGGGAAGACTGAAGCGTAGCAACTTTGTAGAAACTGCAAAACGAAAGATTATGGCAGATCCCATACTTAACATATCAACAGTCAACCCATTTACAATGCAGACAAGTTCCCAGCTTGGAGACAGCAGCAACTGCCTGAGATGATAGAAAACATTCCTGGTATTGAGAAAAAGAACACTCAGCATGAAACCGAAAGAAGAGAAATAACCCTAAACTACATAAAAGAACATTACCCAAGCAGCAATTGGACCATGCATATACAGATGGATCAGCCAAAAATTCAGTAGAGAATGGAGGAGGAGGAATTCTCCTAAATTTAAAAAATGGAGTGAAAAAAACACATTCAATGGCAACTGGAAAGTTTTCAAGTAACTTCAAAGCGGAGGTAGAGGCTCTGAAAACTGCAGCAGAAATGCTCTTGATGGAGGAAAATAAAGAGACGCAAATAGCTATCTTTACAGATGCAAAGTCAGCTGTCTCAATACTGAAGAGCAATAACAGCACAGAAATAGCTGACCTAAGAGCAGCACTCCATGGTCTATGCCAGAAATCCAAAAAAGTTGTAATACAGTGGATCCCATCACATTGCAGTATACCTGGAAATGAAGAGGCTGACAGACTGGCAAAAGAGGGCGGACGACTACCACAGCCTGACACAGACATAACCTATAATGAGGCAAAGAGGTTGATAAAAAGCACTTATAGAACCAAATGGGAATCAGAGCATCCAGGCCACCAGAAGGATGATGCATATTACAAACTCGACCGAAGAGAACAAGTAGCAATCTTCAGACTCCGCACAGGACACAACAGGTTGAAATACCACTTGTTCAACAAACTAAAGATAGGAGATACAGATGAATGTAATTGTGGAACTGGTAAAATGACAGCTAAACATTTGCTGCAAGAGTGCCCAATATATGCAGAACAGAGGAAAGATATTTTGGCCCACAGCCTGCTTCATTCGAGGACAAGCTCTATGGAAATATCAACAAGCTCAAGTCGACTGCAGCTTACTTTAACTGTATTCCAGGTTGACATTTAAATGTACATGAAGAAGTATTTAGACTGCCACACTTCATACCACAGGCATGTCGGTTACACAAGCCTCCCAGAGGCATGAAATGGAATATTGCTTGGATAGCAAATCCATTACGTGGAAAGTCCGAATCCAAAGCTCACTGTGTGGGCTTCAAAAAAAGGTGGAAAAGTGTCCTAGTGGCACAAAATGGAATATTGCTTGGATAGCAAATCCATTACGTGGAAGTCCGAATCGAAAGCTCACTGTGTGGATGTCATCTGCAAAACTGCATTCTTCTGGAAGAACAGCCTATGGTGAACGGAAGGCCCAATATACGGAAGTGAGGCTAAGGCAGCCATGTGCAGGACGTGACGATTCCTTGGGTGAGCCCAGTACCAGAGCGGTGTGTGATGGCTCTGCAATTATGGAAGCCTCCTTGGATGGCGGGGAATGCCCATGGTCTGCCCCTGCCTTCCCTTGAGGGCCGACCAGGATGCCTTTGGCTGTTCTATATGGGCCAGCTGGGATGGGAGATAACACCACAACAGTGAGAGTCTAACGTCCTAAGAAACCCCCGGGAAGGTTAACCCGGTCAACAAAATGCCCGCAGAAGTCGGATGTGTCGGCCTAACGGCGCAAGAACGCAGCTCTGCTGTAAACAGGCACAACGCAATCACGTCCGAAAAAAAAAAAACTCCGGATGAACGAAGAAGAAGAAGAAGTAATCGAAGCATTTGTTTTTTTCCGTTCGCTTGGCAGAGAGCAGGCCAGTACACAATTAATGGGTATATTCTCGATTTTGTTTTTGTTTTAAAAAAAAAGTTGGCCGCGTGTGTGTCAACACATGCCATCACATGTCATCACATGCGGATAGATAGATAGATAGATAGATAGATACATACATACATAGATAGATACATAGATAGATACATAGATAGATACATAGATAGATACATAGATAGATAGATCCCCGCCAGAGCCTGGGTGAAGCCGGGCCGGGCAGCTAGTTTATCATAAAGGGCAGAAAGAGGCAGTCATTATTGTTTGGCCCACATTATGAGAAGACAAAAATTGGAACATGTTTTACAACGGACAAGATTTGCGGAAAGAAAGATAGAGGAAGACAGCGAGAGACAGGTCTTGACAGTCTTGTGTCATGGCACGGAAGGGAGTCAGCACACGAACTGATACAGTCCGTTGGAGACCGCAAGATGTGAAGAAGCATGATTGCCTACGCCAGTCAATAAGGCACTTGATGCTGACTTCTATGTTCACTAGTATTAATTGCTAAACTTCTTATTGCTGTCTTCTCACTGACTTTATTTAATTGTTCTGCAGCCTATGTTGTCATATACATATACTTAACTCACACAGAAAACGAACATGCCGGCTAGGATTACACAATCACCACTGCGCCTTCATTGACTTGGAGAGGTTAAAGAATGCTGGCAATTTTCTCAGGTCGGCGGCAAGTCCCGGGAAAAGAAGCAAAGAAATGGATGTTGGATTGCCAGAACATCAAATAACATCCGATGAATTCCGCGCTGCTAATGCGTAAGTAGTTATGTTATGTTATATTAGTCTTATGTTATGTTAAACCGAACGACGTTACTGCACATATGACATTCCCATGCGTGCGCAGTCTTACGAAGCTGTAGCCACCTGGTTTTCTTCACGCTGGACTGGTAGTGCATGGTTCCGTCGCCCTGCTACTGAGTTGAGTGCATGGAGCGACACTGTGAACTGTGAATTTCTTGTGGAGTGCTTTTACATCTGTCCACGGTGTTTTGTAGCGTGAACTGCATGTTCAGAATAATGGTGGGTGGCCGGTCGCTGAACTAACTGGTTTGCCCCATGCAGTAATGCGTGGCTGCTGTTTTTCTAGTGACTGCCGCTTCCATCGACAATGAACTGTATCTTTCGTGGCGGATTTGTGTGTTGGCATTCTGGCAACGACATTACGCATAGCATACCTGTGTGGACTGTTGGTTTGTCGAGACTCCTGTCTGTTCCACTTTTCGCATGGGGCGGTGAGGAGCATTTAGTGTTATATTCACTGGCACAGGAACGGAGCATAATGGGGTGACCCTTTGCCGTGAAGCTGGAACCGCGACTAACTAGCCACAAGTGCGCAAGTAACTGTTTCCGGTTTGGTTTTAACAAAAGTCGCATGTCCTTAGTAGGACGTTATTATCAACCCCAGATTGATTTCCTAGACAATTTTAATTTCATTAATGTGAAGGAATCAACCCCAATGTGAAGGAATCAAATCAACCCCCAATGTGAAGGAATCAACCCGCAATGTGAAGGAATCAACCCGAATGTGAAGGAATCAACCCGAATGTGAAGGAATCAACCCCAATGTGAAGGAATCAAACCCGAAATGTGAAGGAATCAACCCCAATGCGAAGGAATCAACCCAAATGTGAAGGAATCAACCCCAATGGTGAAGGAATCAACCCAAAGTGAAGGGAATCAACCCCAATGTGAAGGAATCAACCCAAAGTGAGGAAACAACCCCAATGTGAAGGGAAACAACCCAATGTGAAGGAATCAACCCCAATGTGAAGGAATCAACCCCAATGTGAAGGAATCAACCCCAATGTGAAGGAATCAACCCCAATGTGAAGGAATCAACCCCAACGACTTGGAATGAATTCCATACCTCTCGATTATCGCACTAGAAGTTTAAGAATGAACGCTCTTATCTTTCCGGCATGGTCGATACCCTTGTTTGTACTTCTGTACTGTAATTTCCCGGTCGTCTTGAAAAAAAGACGATAATTTTTGTTTTAAAAAAAAAAAAAA
>JACEFZ010000442.1:0-11316 GCA_014155875.1 Cepaea nemoralis
TTTTAAAAGCCCAGCACGAAGGGTCTGACTAAGTTCACAACCCTTAGACAAGGAAAGGTTTTGAATGTCCTCAAAACCCAACAGTTGGTGCAGGAACCAATATGGGATGTAAGACCCACTGGGCGGATAACCTACCAGAAACATCGAACGTCTTTGTCATCTCGAACATTTAAATACAACGACAGGTCGAACCCGATAACGTCAGCACCACACCTCTCCTTCTTTATTGTTTGTCTATATATGTTTTCCCTTTATTAAAATTATATACCTTCTTTTAATCGTGTGTTTATTATTTCATTGTTTTATATTGTAGTTGTGTGTTGTACACACCGAGTGACCATTAGACTACCACCCAAACCACCACCATATCACTAGACGTACCCTCCCTTACGCTCCCACCAAAACACCCCATCACGCCGATTTTTTTTCCTACCACCCCGCATGGACACTTGACTACACTCAGATGGAAAGATCGATAACGGTCCACCAAGATCTATCTACACTTGTGGTGTAAAATCGATAATAAGTAATAATATATAAGGATTGCGCATCGAAATGAAGGTGCACACTACTAATGGCGTTATTAGTAATGAATGGATTTATTATTGCATTAATGTTGTGGACAGTGCTTTGGGTGTGCAAGAGCACTCACATACATAGTTGGATCTCTATTGTTAATCTCAAATAATACTTGACTAATGACTTGAGTTACTTCACTTTTCAAAGTATAATTGGTGGAAATTGAGAGCTATTCATTTCTTCCGAACTTGCACAATAATAGTAAAATAAAATTTGCTCTTAGTACAATTTTATTTTCGCAGACGGAAATAAATTGTGTTCTGCCGTTTTATCTCATCTTGAGATTGCATGCATTGTAACAGAGCACCATCTCTGTTAGTAGTTTGGGAGATAGTTGGTGTGAAATAGAAAAGGGTTTGGGAAATGAATAAGTGATAAATGATGCACGCGTGAGCACAATTGAACGAGTTGTTAGGGAAGCTCACGCGTGACGTCGAGGGTAAACATAGGGCAGTCCCAACTCAGCATTCAACTTAGCCAGAAGTGTTTCAACTTATTGTATACGTTTTTATACCTGGACTAATAAACGGACAAATATACACTTTGGGCGGAGCCTTGACTTCATCTATTGCAGTTACCTTCAGTTCTGTTCAGACTTGTTACAGTCTGAAATGCTGCCCGTATACCAGGATGCTTATTTGAGCTGTCTGCCACAAGCGAGCATAGAAGTCATCATCACAAAGCAGAACAATGGATGTCTAGAAGGTAGAAATTATCAAAGGTCACGGAAACTTGAAGTCGTGTACTATTAAGAAGCCAACAAAATAGAATCTGCAAATCTTTCTGATGGAGCTGATGTTCGTTAAAACCGTCACACGAAGTATAATATTCTGAGTTGTGGAACAGAGCTGCCATCGTCATTGTACAGCCTTGGGCACCTGGCCGTTGTTTTGTTTTTTTGGAACGTCAATATGCTGCCTTGAAATCTCGTTTTACAGGAGCCGTTATCGTCCTCATGTCATTGAACCTGAATTTGACCTTGGTCGCCTGAAGTGAAGTCAGGAGCCGTTATCGTCATCATGTCATTGAACCTGACCTTGGTTGCCTGAAGTGAAGTCAGGAGTTGTGAAGAGTTCATCCTTAAGCACGAGAGGTTGGTGGTCAACGCTTATACTGAACCAAGCCATTTGCTCATTCGTTTCGATCGTTAGCTCCGATTGAGGAAACTCTACTACTTGCGAAAATCAACTCCAGTCGAGCTTGGTCATAAATGCAGCTATCTTGAACTCTGGCTTATCAAAATGTTACTCAAACAAAGCGATAACGTTAATGTGGAACCTTCGGAAGTGGGTGGGCAAACTGGGTTGCCGTCCTGCTGAAGAGGGGACCCTAATTAAATCGCTTCATCAAGCTAGAGCCGTTTCCAGACGTGCCCTTTTTCGGGTGAAGTCGTCCAGAAGTGCCCTTTTTCGGGTGAAAAGAAGCCACCGTTCAGACGTGCCCAACCAGGGGTGAAAGTGGAAGTACTCCTCGCGCTAGAGAAGCCAGAGATGTCTGAGGATTGATGTAACCACCAGAGACTGCTTTCCAGGGGTCCAAAAACCGACAGGACAACTAGAAGACAAGGTCGTCGTTTGGAGAAATCTAAGAAATTACAGCTTCAAGTATCCTTATATAATTACATAAAACGAACGGTATGGATTGTTGATTTTAGGACAATTATTATAATTGTGTAATAATTTTTGTTCATTGATTAGATCGACCTTATTAGATTTTGGCAAGGACGATATCATGGCAACACAAGATAACACAGATGAGACCTCTCAGTCGAGCAAGTACTGGGTGTGAATAGACAAGCCTTTGTGGTTACAGGATGATGGTTTTAATTATTCCGTTATGTATTGTATAAATTATAACTGCACTTGCTGAAGACAAGTCGTGCAAATTTAGTTTAGATATATCATTAAAAGTAGATTTAATTAGATTATATTAGTTATATTAATTATTATTTTATTGAGACGACACGTAGCAGAGAACATGAAAGGTTTGAGCCAAAAATTGAAAAAGGTGTCCATATGGCTAGAAGAATTGCAGGTAGCGGTCGGTGAAGTACAGCATTTTGTAGAAGGGTTAAGGAGAAGAACGACTAGACAAGAGCCTTATAGATTTAAGGTAGAGTGCAATGAAATAGTAAAGAATAATAGGAGACAGACAGTATCCTAATGAAAACAGAAGACAACATAACGTGGTATATAGAGACAGTTATGTTGAGCCAGATGTGACTAAGTCCAGAAGCAGTTATAATAGACGAAGATACAGAGATGGGCCTGAGAGAGACCTTTCCAGTAAACAACTGGAGTTGGCCTTCTTATAGTGTGACTGCTAGAAAAAGACGTGACGAGTGGTTTGAGCAAAGACGGAGACAGTATTTGAAGTCAGGGTCGATAAACAGAGTAGAACACATAAGTAGAAATTCAACTGGTCCTAAGGTGGTTGCGAATGAGACCGTTAGACAGGAAACGAAGACGACGGTATTAGTAAAGAAAATAGACCAAGAGACTCAGACGCAGGTGATTGAAGTGGTAGAACGGAACACACAGACACAAGTTGATACAGTGGAAAAGAAAGTCCAGGTACAACCAACCAGCAAGATAACGAAGGGAAGTCAAACCGAGTTGGTAGAAATTCAATCAAATCCAACTTACTTGAAGCTGACAAAGAGAGACACCGATACAGAAGTTAGACAACCCAAGACAAGAGACAGCAGAAGGAAAATTAGAAAGAGTGTTAGGACCAGAAATGGAAAAAGTTTGCTCATATATAATCATGGGTCTGGAACTGAAGAATCTGAGTCGTCTCTACAATCAGAACTTTCAGACCTTGCAGATTTTGGTGACTCTTTGGAACAAGATACCAGTAGATATGACAGAAAAGTAGTGAAGGCTAGGAGACGAATACCAAGAGAGAGAGAAAAAGATACTTTCAAAAAGAAAGATGTTTGCCTAGTAGAAAGTAGAACACAAAAACAGCAGAAGACTGAAGCGTCGCTGGACAAAGCTAGAAGTCTCATGAAATCGATAAGACCATGGTTATATTTAAATAACCGATACGAGCAGATTTGAGCATTTTGTAACTGAGCTTGGGGTAATTCAAGTATGATGAGACTTATACCGGCTCAAATGTTGTGTTGCTGTGGAGAGGATTAAAGTAGAAAACGGTGGGGAATCACTGCAAGTGATGTGTGATGTCGAGAACTGATGTATTGCATAGGTTGTCTTGGGGTATAAAGTAGTCATAGAATAGTGATGACGATTGGGTAATGCGGATGTCATAGCCTGAAAATAGCGCGAAGAAGTAGATCATTATTATGAAGTGATGAGGAGGTTAAGATAAAGTGAGTGAGTAGTTGACTGTCGGAGTGGTTTGACGTGGAGAATTAAGTAGGACGGAGAGTAGTGGGATTATGATGATTGAGAATGAAGTAAGAAAGCAGTCGAATTGTGAGAGTCATGTTGAGTGAAGTAATTCGTCTGGTTATGGGTTGTCCGTGCGTGAGTATAAGTGTAGACAAACATGTGTTCGTCGCGCTGAGTGAAGCAGGAGTGAGGTTTTGAGACGCCGTCTAAGTGGAGTACATGGATAGAACGATGTCAGGTGATTAGAAGTAGTAGCGCATGCATGTACGAGGCGTTTGGTATATCTTGTGTCACTGTGTGTGGAAATGATCGACACGCTTAGGCTGCTGGTGAGTAATTTGCTAGAATGTTAATTGGTGTCTAATTTTTTTTTTGTAGAAGTAATAGTATAGGCACGTCAGGTTGTCGTGATACGAGAATAATCGGTGAGATGAGAACGAGCTTGTTTGTACACAATGGTCAATGCATATGAGAAGTATAAATACGAGCTGCCGTGCGAATATACGAAGAGTGGCTGATGGGTGACGCTGATAAAACATACCGGTGATTTCGTGGAGGACAGAGTAAGTGAGTATGCGAAAGTTGAAAAGTATAAAGAAGGTGATTGAAAAGGTGTGATGTCTTTTGTTTAGAATGTGAGGTGTTGGACAGAATTAATGAAAATTCTATGACGGGGTGTCAGATAGAGAGTTAACGTTATGTTTATTTATAGTAAGCAAGTACCATGTCGTTGACGGAGGTGAGTGTGCGGAAGAATGAGAAAACACAGAAAAGTTAGCTGTGGGAAAGTGATTGTTAGTGTTTTTAGCGGTTAGATCGTTGGATGATGGGAGTGGACGGAGAATTGCTTGTTAGAGCTAATGTGTTGTTTGAGCAAGGAAGGCTTTGACTTGTGGAAAGGGAGTGAATGATTGAGAAAAGTTGAAATAAGAAAGTAGTTAGATTGTGAAAATCGTTGGCAGAGACATGTTGAAGCAAGAATGCCTGATATAGAGAAATGAGAGAGGATGGTTTGCCCAATTGAAGTGAGGTTTCTCGTTAGTCATGTGCGGTGTTGCTTACTGTTTCTGAAAGAGTCCCGATAAATAGGAGAAACCTTGAGTAGTAAGTGAAAGATGAGTGATGTAGAGAAGGAGAGAATGTGATTAGCCAAATGAATATCGGAGTATTATAAATAGAGCACTATAGAATGTGTTCCGATAAGTGTGACTCGGTTTGACTATCATCGCGGTGTGAGAACGCTAGGAGAGAGTTGAGGATAGCTTAGAGTTGTTGTGGTGAGATGTTGGAAAGTACTGATACAGGAGAATGAAAGGTTAGTTGCGTCGGGTAGACGAGAGACTTAAAATTAGAATTAGTTATTGACAAATATAGTAGATAGATGTATTGGTGAAGGTCTATAGTAAATAGACATTTTTTGGTAGGTTGTAGCATTGTGGAGATACCGTAGTAAACGGTAATGTTTAATAATTCTTAGTGCAAATCCAGGGGAAACAACTAGTGTGCCGAGCCACGGGTTTCTATTAGTAGATAGATGACTGGTAGTACATTGGGATAGCCGCCACACTAGTAGTAGATGAAGTGATTTGAGCTGTAGTTTACAGCGGTTGTTTAGGTTTATATTTCAAATATTGTGATGTGTTATGAGTTAGTTTTGTAAAAGATGGAATGTTGTGAAGGGAAATAATCAATGCTTGACTTCCAGAAAAAGTACGGTCATTTGTTGATTAATGATTTTGGTTGAGGAGAACAAATATTGTTCTGCGTTATGATGAGAATATAGTCTGTAGGTAACAGAGATAAATATATTAATGCAGGGTAATAATTGGCCTAGCATTGAGTTGTTGTTTTTTTTAATGTTGTAAGAGTAGCGGGATAGACATAACTTGACCAATGTTGTTTGGCTACTATAAGCAATTGGTTTTAATTTAATATGATCTTTCAATGTATCATGAATGGTATGTTATATTATTTTTCTTTACTTGATTTGCTCCTGTAAAATGATTGCCATTTGATTATTAGAATAGGATTGTTGTGTTTTCAGTCTTTTATGTGTATAACACCAGTCCGTAAAAGAGACTGGTGATGTTATATAGCACTAAGTAATTTTCTATGGTGATCAAGTTGATGCTTGTTTCATTTTGTGGGGATATATGAAAACATATTGAATATCAAGGGGGGGGGGGATATTGTTCTGTTCTGATTGTATCTTCGATTATTCATGAGTTATGCCGTTATTTAAGTTTGCCTTGTTTGAACATTGGCATGTTACTTGATCAGTTAATTTCAAATTTTTTTATTATCAGTTATAATGATTCTGTTTCTTATAATTGAGTTGCCGTTGACCATTCTTAAAAATAATTACTTTTCAGTAAAATTGTTTTTCTTTTGACGTTTAATTGGGTGAAGTTTTAAAACAGAAACTAGTTAATAGAGTCCTTGGGAATTTTGAATGCAGGGTTACATTCAGAAGATGTGGGGCAATTTTAAAACATGGTCTCCATGGGGTCGGAAGTGAACATGGAGTTAGTGCCATGATGTAATGGAAATTTCATAAGCGCCACGAGATTGCTGGTTTTTAGTAGATATGGGTAACGCTTATAATAAGTGCTGCGCCAGACAGCGTGAAGACAAATAGTAAAACATGAATTGAATGCCATGTTTTAGTCCTGTAGATATCAATACAAGAGTTGGGGGATTAAACCAGTGGAAGGTTTATAAAGGGAAGTAAGTATGTTCGTGAGAAATGAACATTGTCAGTGTGGAGTGCTGTGGTCACAGCGAACATAGATTAAATGACATGAGGTTTTGGGGGTCCGTGATATATGGACTGATAAAAAATTAAGTTGATTGCAAGCAGTGATGGGTTAGAAGGTCACAGACATGAGTTCAGTGGCGGTATTTTGTTGCTGTTGATAACGGCATAAATTGACAAGTAGGGGTTTTAGGAGATATGCCCATAATAAATGGACATTGGTGGATTACTGAAGTTTTCGACGAGATTAATAGGGAACCTGATATAGAGTATTCCTGAGTGAGGTATAGGAGAGATTTGGTTATATTTTAGTAGGTGATGTTTATAATGATAGAGGGGGTTTTGAGTGGTAGGCCCATAATGGACCTTTTTATTTGTGTCCTCGGGATGTGTTTTGTGGTTGACATTACAATGCGAGGTTGTTATGGTTGAGGTAAGGTTCAGAGCCATAATATCAGTAGTGTCTGTAATGTATAGACATTTAGGAGTGAATAATATTTTTGGTGGTTGATGCTTGATGCTGTAGATATCAGCGCAAACTGTGAAACTGCCATAATAAGTGGTATAATTGAACTGTGGAATTGTTTTAGACTTTATTACATAAAGTCTCAGGGTAACATAGGGGGGTAAGTATGAGTGTGGTTTTTGTGAGGAAGAGTTCTAGTTCTTTGACTTTCCGGTGCGCACCGATTCTTTGTCTTACTATCGTGTGCGAGTGATTTCAGGTTGGTTGAAAGTGAAAGTAGAGAATTAGTAATATTGAGGTAATACTGTTAGTGATGACGATAGGGAGTTTGAGGTAGTATCAGAAGAGTACGGCGTTTTGAATTTTTATAGTTGAGATCAGATATTGATATATATGCTCGTGATGAAAAGGTTTAAGCGGATCGCTTATGAAGAGAAGAAGAAGTATTTTGAAAAGGTACACATATATGTTGTGATGTGTTGTATAAAACTGAGATTTTGTAAGGCAGAAATATGTATACTGATATATATATATATATATATATATATATATATATATATATATATATATATATATATATATATATATATATATATATATATATATATATATATATATATATATATATATATGGATTTCCTTATGAACTTATTGGTTAGCTATGGGAGACGGGTGGAGAATTGGACTTGAGGGAATAGAAAGGAAGTTTATTGGTTAAGAGGGGGAGAGATAATGTTGGGGTTAAGATTTTAATTAGGTTAGGGGATTAAGACTTTTTAAGATAAGTCTTTTTAAAGAAAGGGAGGATTGTAACAGAGCACCATCTCTGTTAGTAGTTTGGGAGATAGTTAGTGTGAAATAGAAAAGGGTTTGGGAAATGAATAAGTGATAAATGATGCACGCGTGAGCACTATTGAACGAGTTGTTAGGGAAGCTCACGCGTGACGTCGAGGGTAAACATAGGGCAGTCCCAACTCAGCATTCGACTTAGCCAGAAGTGTTTCAACTTATTGTATACGTTTTTATACCTGGACTAATAAACGGACACATATACACTTTGGTCGGAGCCTTGACTTCATCTATTGCAGTTACCTTCAGTTCTGTTCAGACTTGTTACAGCATAACTGTGTATTTCTAATCATGCATCTTTTTCTCATAATCGGTTAATTTATGTGGATTATTCAAAGGATTAGCAGCCTTCGAATATCTTGACTGGAATTTGAAAACTTAATTTCTGCTCTCCGATTGCTTTACATTAATTCACATAAAGAGGTGGTTCACATGCATACAGAGATGTCTATGGTTTATGTGTATACAGAGAGTCCATGTTTCACATGTATACAGAAATGTCAATATGTTAGATATATATTTATCCATCCATCCATCATGTGCCATGCCTGTAAGCGTGGGCGGTCATGTTCACTCGATCACCAAAGTCATGGATCAGCTCCGTGTTCCTGTTTCAACCATGCCACGTGGTCAAACCATCCAGGTATTTACACCTCGGTCTTCCCCTGGGTCTCTTCCCTTCGATCTTGCCAGTGGTCATCAAGTTCTCCAAGTAATTTCTTCTCATTACATGTCCAATAAATTTTGCTTCTCTACATCTAATATCTCTAATATGTTTACGATCTTCATTTGTTTCTTGAAGACTTGTTCATTGGTTTTTCTGTCTGTCCATGGTATTCTTTGCATTTTCCTCAGAAACCACATCTCCACAGCCATCAGCTGTTTTTCAGCTTGACGGCTTATTGTCCACGCATCACATACATACAAAAGTATAGGTTCTATGTAGCACTTCAACACTCTTTTTCTCGTTTCAATTGATATCTTTTTATTGATCAGTATGTTTTTCATCTTGCAAAAGGCTACCTTCGCAATGGCAATTTTTGTTTCAATATCTTCAAGGCATCTCCCATCAGATAATATGACTGTGCCGAGATAACTGTATCGATTCACTTGCTTAAGAATATGCCCATTTACTCGTATACCACATTGTAGTATTTCCTTCTTCTCAGTGACGATCATAATTTGTGTCTTCTTAACATTCAGTTCTAACCCTAGTTGTTCACTGTGTGCAACAACCGCATCTACTAAATTTTGCAAGTCCTGTTCATTGTTTGCAATCAAGACTATCATCTGCATATCTAATGTTATTGATATATCGACCCCAATGTTGATTACTTCCATATCTTCTATAATTCTGAAAATATTTCCACTGTACTTGGAAAAAAAGATCTGTAGACATTACACATCCCTGTCTCACACCTCTTTTAATAGGCTGATATTTACCTACATCGTTATCAATTCTGATGGCAGCTTGTTGTTTCCAATATATGTTTTTTACAAACCTAAGTACTTTTCCATCAATTTGAGACCTTCAAGTATCCTTATCATGTCGACATGTCTCACTTTATTGAAAGCCTTTGTGTAGTTAATAAAAATCTTTGTTTACTTCTATAGAAAGCTCAACTACTTTTCTCATTATATACACAGCATTTACTGTGCCTTTGGCTTCTACAAACCCATATTGTTCTTCTCCTATTTCGGGTTGTATTTTCTTCCTAACTCTTTGCATGATCATTCTCAGCAGAATCTTCGTGATGTGGCTCATAATTGTTCAAAGTTGATCGCATTCCATGGCTCTTGATTACTTTGGGATTGCAATAAATATAGAATTACATAATTCAGGAGCTAAATCTCCAGTATCGTATATTGCGTTCAGCAGTATGGTGACATGGTCTATTCCATATTCTTCTAAGGCATTGCTCATTTCTATTGTGATGTTATCTGTACCCGGGGTCTTGCCAGTTTTCATATAATTAAGAGCATACTGAACTTCCATCTTCAAAATTGATGGTGATTTATTATTATTCTTCCGATTATCATATTGTTCTTCTGTTGTATCATCATAAAGGTCTTTCACATAATCTGACCACGCATGTAAAATCTGATCTTTTCTCTATTATGATTTTGCCATCTTTGGTATTTAGCAACCCGTTGATGTGTATGTTCTTTTGTTAGTGATTTCATTAATTCGTTTGTGCATTCATTTCGTATTCTGGGTGTTGCGTTGGTATTCAATTTCCTTGCAATTTTCCTCAAGCAATGTTTCATATGCCTCTTTGCATAGCTTCCTAATTTTCATGTGAACCTCTTGATATTTTTCCTTGTTATTTTTTTTATTTCTTCTTACTTCCATGAGTTTTAAGATGTCTTCCGTCATCCATTTCTTGGGTCCTATTATCTTAATTTTTGGGGTGGTTGTTTCTGCATCTTGGTTGAATGATTTCTTTAATATTTCCCATTGGTCACTGACGTCTTGAAATAATATTTCCATATCGGACAATGCATCGAATCTGTTCTTTACCTCTACATTGAATTTATCTGTTATTTCCTCACTCTTCAGTGCCTGTAGATCAAATCTTGTGTTTCTTGGTGAATCTTTAATTGTATATGTAAATTGCTTAAAATTAATCTATGGTCGCTGTAGCAGTCAACATTGGGGGACGATGCATCAATAACATTAGATATGCAGATGATACAGTCTTGATTGCAGACAATGAACAGAACCTGCAACATTTAGTAGATGCGGTTGTTACACACAGTGAACAACGAGGGTTAGAATTAAATTGTAAAATGACACAGATTATGGTCGTCACTAGGAAGAACGAAATACCACAATGTAATATACAAGTAAATGGGAATATTCTTCATCAAGTGAATAGGTACAATTATCTCGGAACAGTAATAACATCTGATGGGAGATGCCTTGAAGAGATTAGAACAAGAATCGCCATGGCAAAAGAAGCCTTTAGCAAGATGAAAAACATACTGACCAATAAAAAGATGTCAATTGAAACGAGAAAAAGAGTGTTGAGGGGATACATAGAGCCTGCTGTTTTGTATGGATGTGAAACTTGGACAATGAGCAGCCAAGCTGAAAAAACATCTGATGGCTGCAGAAATGTGGTTTCTGAGGAAAATGCAAAGAATATTATTGACAGACAGAAAAACCAATGACCAAGTACTTCAGGAGAAAATGAAAATCGTAAATTGATTAGAGAAATTAGACGTAGACAGTCAAAATGTTTTGGACATCTTATGAGAAGAAATGGATTGGAGAACTTGGTGACAACTGGCAAGAAAAAAAATTTCGA
>JACEFZ010000443.1:0-5000 GCA_014155875.1 Cepaea nemoralis
GGAAAAATTTGGCCAAAAACCCAAAATGTGAAGATAGGATTCGGCAGACTGCGTGGAAGAAATAATTGATGATTCAACGGTCAAGACGGCGTTTACCTGCAAAGCGCTGCGGAACGTAATAAGCACTCAAGACACGTAGAGCGCCCTGGTTATCCACTGCATCTGTATTCGCCTCTAGTCGTCTAGACTTGTCTTGCCACTGGATTCAGAGGGACTCAGGCGAGAGAGTGTAGTTGGCGAATTGCGCAACTCTACCTCACTTTAATCCAATTGTTCGCACATGTCATTCTTAATCCAACCAGCATGTCCCTTGCAGAATTATTACGCTGATATACACCTTTGCAGAACTTCGCTCCCACAACAACCATCCGGAATACCTCTCGGTCATAAGCAAGATGTCCTGAGCCCGATACACCCATCTGAAGATCATTCTGCCATATCCTGCACCCATCTTCTCTTTGGCCGTCCTCTTCTTCTCTTCCCGGGCATATACCCCTCCATAACTGTTCTCTTCAAACTTTCATGACGTTTCAAGTGACTAAAATATTTCATTTTTTTTTTTTGGTTTAATTTTCTTTAGTAGCCAACATTCTTCAATATTCAGTTCTTCTCGTATGGATGCATTTTGCCACATATCAGTCACTGACACATAGCAGACTGAGAAAGGCTGAAGGGAGCTTCCCTAAAAGATGCACCGAATGGTACAATTATAGAGTGCGCAGGGAAACTAGGGAAGCGTCACGGAAAACGTCACTGAGGGAGTTAGACTTGGGCTGCCGTCCAGTACGGACGCAGCATGTCTTCTGGAGCATGGCTAACAGTCCGTTATGCCGCTCTTTGTGTTTAGCAGTGTGTATGTCAAATGTCAGGTGTATTACGTTCCTGTGGAAAGATTGAGTATCAGAAAATCGTCGACCGATTAAAGTCAATGTACGAGAGGAAAGTCTTTGTGGAGTTTTATTCCAGTGGCTGTTTTGGTCTTCAGTTAATCATGGAAAACTAGAAGGTATCAAATATTATTATTGTTATTATGTCAAACCCTAGACTGCATCGGTAGCCTTACAACATCACTTCGTGACAAATGGGGTCTTGTACCGGTAGTAATGATTACGAACTCGTGATTTATTATCAATTTACGACATATTTGCAGTAATTTAACGAATCGAGCCATATACAAATGAAGGCCAAGGTCACATGCAGATTTCTATCATGACGCCATCATATATAATTCACTATATGTGGAATAATCTCAAACCAAGTAACCAAATTTTTGAGCAGTGTTGATGACATCATTATTTTGGTCATACACAAAACATCCGGAAAGGAAAGTATGAAGCTTTTACGATTTTAGTTCAAAGAACTGTTCTATTTGATCGCATTTGTCTGATGTATCGAGTAATGAAAATTCAACTTAAGAACATACAATGATGAAGATTCAATACCAGTATTTACTAAGTACATTTGCGTGAACAAACAACAAATTGACAGTACTACCAGAATTTACGCAAGTGATTATATTGATCTACATAAACATTTTATATTCCAGCGACACGAACATCATATCAGAACATTAGCTAGCATGTTGTCAAGACTTATTCTGAAGATACAATATATTTATTCAAAATTTGAAAGTTAAACTCAGATCACGATACCATTTGTCATTTGATCATATCCAAGTACAATTCGTCTTCACAGATACAGGAAAATATAGTTCAACGTGAAATAATTCGACATATAAACTGTTGTAGTCATAGTGTGTTAAAGTGAAAGAAAGCGTACATAGACAGTAAATTATTACTCTTCAAGACGTATGGGTGATAGAAGAGCATGAAAATTGCATTTGGACCAAGATGGTGTTCGACGGTATTCGAAAATCTCGACTGTGATCTACGGTATTACTGGTTCATCAGTTGAATCCGTACCGCTTGTTCTCATCTAATTCGGTTGCTGACCTGGTGTAACAGGCACGCCGAAGGAGACAACTACCGATTATCTGACAGTAACTTGTAAAAAGGTGCTAATAACACGGCATCGAACTGGTTGATTCACACGTCAGATTCCGTATACTTCAGTTCACATTTTTTGTCTCAAATACTTGACCCTTGAAATGCTTGAACCTATGTGCCAACATGTTTGTTGTTACACACAAGACTACGTCAGAAAAATAAAAAAGACAAACAGTTGTCAGAGGAATTACATTTATACGCAGTTCTCCAAGAACGTTCGAAAGAAATTTCTTGAAGTACAACAACACAAGACTATAAATTTACATTTAAACAGTCGAAATTCACTGAACTTTGAAAATTGCATTAATCATTGAATTCCTGGAAACGATAGTTTGGATGAAGTCAAATTGATACGTGAACATTGAGAAGTAAACACTTGTTAAGGCTACCGATGCATCTAGGGTTTGACATAATAACAATAATAATATTTGATACCTTCCAGTTTTCCATGATTAACTGAAGACCAAAACAGCCACTGGAATAAAACTCCACAAAGACTTTCCTCTCGTACATTGACTTTAATCGGTCGACGATTTTCTGATACTCAATTTTTCCACAGGAACGTAATATACCTGACATTTGACATACACACTGCTAAACACAAAGAGCGGCATAACGGACTGTTAGCCATGCTCCAGAAGACATGCTGCGTCCGTACTGGACGGCAGCCCAAGTCTAACTCCCTCAGTGACGTTTTCCGTGACGCTTCCCTAGTTTCCCTGCGCACTCTATAATTGTACCATTCGGTGCATCTTTTAGGGAAGCTCCCTTCAGCATTTCTCAGTCTGCTATGTGTCAGTGACAGATATGTGGCACATTTGTTATTTTCTGCATCCAAGATATTCTTAGAACCCGTCTATAACATTTATTTTCAAAGGCATTTAAGCGATGTTCAGCTTTTTTTTAGTAAGTGTCGAGGTCTCAGAGGCTTATGTTGTAATGGGAAAGATGCATGCTCTTAATAATTTAATATGTGTAGCTCTATCTGTCTCAAACCACAATTTATTCAGTTGTTTTAGTCTTTGAAGAGCAATATATATTCGTCTTTTAATTTCTTTCATTGTGTCACCTTTGTTGGTAATCAATGACCCAAGATATTCGAAAATTTACATCGTCTATAATTTTTTCCCCATTAACATATATTTCTTTCTCCATAGTAGTTTTATCTGTATGTATTATTTTAATTTTTTCAATGTTAAGAGATAAGCTGTGATTTTCACTATTCTTTTGAGTTGAGGTTATTAGGTTTTCTATACAATTCTGTGGTGTGGATAGTAATACTGTTTCATCAGCATATCGAATCTCTGGTATTTCATGACCACCGATATTTATGTCATGATATTGGTCTTTGATTTCATGTCTGACATTTCTCATTATTTTTTTTTTCAGCGTACACGATAAACAAATAAGAGGACAGCACACAACCCTGACGGACTCCTTGCTTGATATCAAACCAATCTGATGTCTTGCCATCTATTTCTTGTTGGTCTAGATCAGGGGTGGGCAAACTACGGCCCGCGGGCCTCATGCGGCCCGCCAAGTGATGTTATGCGGCCCGCGAGGGCATTTAGAAATAAAAAATTTTAATTCGTTTTTAAGTTATTTTGTTGAATTTTACAGAATTTCATGTACCGTTATGATGAGTGTCAATAACAAACGTAAGATTGAAGATGAATGCCGTGTTTTTAATGATGAATGGACAACTAAGTACTGTTTTATAAAAGTTGGTAGCAAATCAGTTTGCTTGTTGTGTCGTGAGTTAGTGGCTGTCTTCAATGAGTACAATTTAAAAAGATATTCTCAGACAAAACATTCCGATTTCGGATACAATTTAACGACCGAAGAGAAGGAAAGGAAATGCCTTGAGTTGGTGAAAAATTTGGAGAAACAGCAAACTGTTTTCACTAAAAAATTCTTCAATTCAAGATGCTGCAGCTGAAGCTAGTCTTGTGCTGTCACACAGAATTGTAAAACAGAACAAGCCATTTTCTGATGGCGAGTTCATCAAGGAATGTTTGCTAGATGCAGCAAACATTATGTGTCCAAAACAAACAAACAAAAAACAGATTTGACAACATTACTTTATCAAGGAGAACTGTGGTAGGACGTGTTGACAAGATCAGTGACAATTTGATGCATAAACTTCAAGATGCAAGTAAACAATTTTTGTGGTATTCTCTTGCATTGGATGAGAGTACCGATGTAAATGATACTGACCATTTATTGATATTTATACGTGGAATAAACACTTCTTTCAAACTCACTGAAGAGTTACTGAGTGTTGAGTCACTCAAAGACACAGCCACAGGCCATGATATATTCAATGCTGTTACAAACTGTATTGAAAGAACTGGGTTAGTTTGGAACAAGATGGTAAGTGTTACAACTGACGGAGCTCGTGCTTTGACTGGAAAAAAATGTAGGTCTGGTAAAGTTGATAAGTGATAAGATTAAAGCAGAATATCCAGACCACACATTATTACCACTTCACTGTGTGATTCATCAAGAAAGTCTGTGTAAAACTGTTTTGAACATCAAGCATGTTATTGACCCAGTTGTCAGTGTCATCAACCTCATCAGATCAAGAGGACTTAATCACAGACAGTTCAAGTCATTACTTGACGATTTGGAAACCGAACATTCCGATATCCTGTACCACACCAGTGTTCGATGGCTGAGTCTCGGCAAGGTATTGAAGCGAGTGTGGGAAACTCAGAGAAGAAATAGTGATGTTCCTAGAGATGAAGGGCATTGCATGTGACTTTAATACTAACATTGCCAATAAAGAGTGGCAGTTAGACTTTATGTTTGCCATTGAAATTATGGAAAAGTTAAATGAACTGAATGTCAAACTTCAGGGCAATGGTGTGTTTGCACATGAATTGTATGTATATGTAAAATCATTTCAGGCAAAACTCTCACTGTTCTCCAGACAAGCAAGTGAAAAACAGATTTTGGTCACTTCCCTTTGCTGAATCAAGAAACCATTTCTGG
>JACEFZ010000443.1:10000-25648 GCA_014155875.1 Cepaea nemoralis
TACACAGAATAATGACCACGAATGCGAATATCACCGGATGTCCAGCATCTAGGATTGGATGTGTAAGCATATGTGAATATAAGGGCCAGAAGAAGTGTCTATGGCTTCACAGTGAAGGTTACTGGGCTGTGTTTATTGCAGGAGAGCCTCGCATACGATACCACACCATTTAGTATAAGAATGGGGGTGGAGGCAGTCACTGCGACTTCACGCTGGCTGGAAGACAAATAGAACACACATGTCTTGATTGTAGTGAACTCACAGAACATGCTGAGATGTGTAAAGACAGGCATGCTTCTTGCAAAGTGGCATACTTTAATTTTTTTTTAAATCAAAAATGGGGAGCAACTGTTGAACCTTTTCCGTACGACATGCCGGTGTTTTCAGGAAACTAGCTGACGCAAAAACAGATACACCGTCGTTGCCTGGAGGAAATGAATGATGAGGAAGGGAGTGACCAGAAGATTTGGCCGACACTTATTGCTCCGAGAAAAGGCCATGATGACACATAATCAGTTTGCAATTGTTACCATTAGTATTATGATTCTTCGCTGAATGCTCTACGTGGGGACGGAATATGTATGTGAATGACCCGAGTGCTGTTATGTCGGTCCTTGATTCAATTCAACATATCCCCATACCTGACATTCAGGTGTTCCATATTCCAGCTCCACTTTCTCGATAAAGTTGAGAATCAATTAATTTTACAAAATAATAATTCCCCCAGTGGGATATATATTCATCACAATTATACATCAAAGCTGCCTAGTAATGTCTTCTTCCTACCTCTCCTTACTTATCCATACTTCATTATCACCGTATATTAACTTCTTACTATTATCATTTTTAGTTCATGCAATTAATTTTAGTATATCTCTTCACTGCATTTAAATACTGGACAATGCACAAATTGCATTTGTTGTTCCCATTCGCTATTTTCTTAGGCATTCTCTTTCTTAGCTTTCAAAAATCTGATCTTTTAGGGTTATTCTTTGTATTTTATTCTGATGTATATATATATATATATATATATATATATATATATATATATATATATATATATATATATATATATATATATATATATATATATACATAAATGTGGTTTCTGAGGAAAATGCAAAGAGTACCATGGACAGATAGAAAAACCAATGACCAAGTACTACAGGAGACAAATGAAAATCGTAGACTGATTAGAGAAATTAGACGAAGACAGTCAAAATATATATATATATTATATATATATATATATATATATATATATATATATATATGTGTGTGTGTGTGTGTGTGTGTGTATGTGTGTGTGTGTTATTGGATATTAATAAGTTTTATTTTGATATATATTTAACATTAATTATACAGTGTACTCACTGATTGTTAATTTTTGTCATCATTATTTGACACTTTACTTCCACTTCCATCTTCCGTGTATAGCTGATCATTGGCGGTTATGGTGATACTGGCAAAGATGTGTCGTGCAAGGACATGGTTAATGTATATGCGTTTGTTTTACCGCATGGTCAGCATTTAACCTATTCCTACACATCTTCTTCTCCAGTGTTTCATCCCTCATTGGAAGATAGGTCCTCAGCCAAACCATGCCAAAATATTCTATCTTTTATCTGCTACAGATCGTTCTGTTCTCCCCATATTATTCATCGTGTTTTTAGGTCTCTCTCTAGTTTTTACCCTATACGTTCCAGAAGAAGGACTTTATAGTTTAAACTGTTATTTAGTTTTTTAGTGCATGTCCGTTACAATGATAGACTTTCTCGACCCTTAACAGACTGAAATCTGCTTAGTACTCTAACTAAACTCTATTTTAGTGTCAAACAATTGAGTTCTTTATTCTGTGCACGCTCTGGTTAATGCCTGTTTGTAGTCTACTAATAAATATTTTAGACATTAATTACCAAATTTTGAAAATTTAACATTAACAACACATCCTTACTTTTGTATGGATCAAAATTATGGCGAACGATTTTTGATTTACACACATTTCCAAGTGTTGTAAACACCTCTTACATGTTACTTTATTTTTTCAAATATTCTATCTGTTTTCCCGTCTTTATCTACATACCACCTAACTGAGTGTGTCATCCCACCTCTCGAAGTGAGGTTTCACCTAGCTGTATGGGGTTATTATATCCTTGATTTATTCTTATTATCTGTGTTTATCTGTATGCATTTTTAAAACCTATTGTTGTCACTTCTCATCAAATATGTTTAGCGTGTTTTTGCATCTGATTTCGTACGTGAGGCAGTAGGGCAATATAATCAATGAGCCCATATCATCAAGCTGGTCTGTGGGTGTATTCAATTCCATTTCTAGCGGTACATTTTACTGACTAAATATTGCAGTCCATAGTTAGTAAGAACAATGCAAGTAGCAAAAGACACAACTGTTATTATTTCGAATGTTTCATGTTAGTTTTCTGGACAAAAGGAACTCTGTATTTCATATTTGTACATGGGACGCAGAGGTGTTTCCAAGGCACCAGGGCTAGGTTATATACTGGTCAAGACCTACTAACACGTTCTAGCTGTGCGTCCTGGGCAACAGGTCCCTTCGGGGTCCTGGCTAACGCAGTAGGATCGCTGATTGTTCCGAAGTCGGAGAGTATCTGCCTGCACGGCGAGGAACCACCAGTCTGCACACCTATAAGCCAGACATGGGACAACGGATACACACGCAAACCTCAGTCCGGTATGACATCACACTGATGTTGGACAACAGGATGTCTTCATCCGACATACAGGACTTCACGCTGGAGTTCACAGCCAGCGAACGCAAGCAAGCATGCATGTTTGTACATATTGGCACTATTAAGTTAATTACTTTCTGTGGGATTGTATCGTGCGTCAGAAATTTTCAAAGGGATTCTCTTTCGATGCCACCAAAGGAATTTTCATAGTTCCCAAATCCAAAGTAGAGTAGCGATCTCCGTTAAAAGCTTTGCTCTGTTATTATGAGTAAGGTGGTCAATGCGAGATCTGTTTGGTCGAAAACGTGACAGTTCATGCTTTAGCTAGTTGTCAATGATATCTGTTAATCTCTCTTGAATCATCATGCTCAGCATTTTCCCAGGAATGGACAATAACATTATTACTCTATAATATTGGTACTTCTGCATGTAAGTCGTCTTTGGCAGCTTCATCAGATATCCTTCTTTCACACTAAGTTAATTATTTAGTACATTATTTCAGATCTCATCTGATCTCTCATCTCATCATGTTCCTCTTGTATCTTGCGGAGTAGAGGTGAAGTATAAACAGCCCGCTTATGGGCTTCATGTATCGATAATGTATCAGATTTATGTATCGGATGGGGAATGTGTGGGTGTGTGAGTGGCTTAGGGATGTGTAGGTGGGTGAGGGATGTGCATGTGTCGGGGTGAGATGCGTGAGTGGGTGGAGGATAAGTGTGGGTAGGGGTATTGTGATCGAGAAATGTTTGATTGGGGGTGGGTGGGTGGGGGTGTGTGGGTGCGTAGTGGAGGGTGTGTGCGTGAGTGAGTGTGTGTTGGTGGAAGGGTAGGGAATGCGTGTGTGGGTGGGGAGAGGTATGTGGTGTGTTGGTTAGGGATATTGTGTGGGTGAGGTATGTGTGTGTGGATGGGGGATTTTTGTGGTGTGTGGGTGGGGGTATGTGGGGTGGATGGATAAGGGTATCTGTGTGGGTGTGGGTGGGAATATTGTGTGGTATGTGGGTGGGGGATATGTGTGTGGTGTGTAGGTGGGGATGTGTGATTGTATGTGGGTGTGGGATGTGGTGGTGAGGGATATGTGTGTGTGTGGTGCGTGGGTTGGGAATATTGCGTGGTAGGGGATGTATGTGATGTGCGGGTGGGGGATTGTGTAGTGGGGGATTGGGTTAAGGCATGTATGGGTGGGTGGAGGATGTATGTGTGGGTGGTGGGGTGTGTGTGTGAGTGGATTGGGAATGTATGGGTGGTTAGGGAGATGTGTGTGTTTGTGTGTGTGTGGGGGAGGGGGGGGATTGTGTGCGTGGTGGGAAATATGTGGTCAATGGAGATGTGGCTGGGTGATGGGTGGTTTGAGGTGTGGATGGGGAGAGGATGTGTGGGTTAGGATGTGTATGTGGGTGGGCGTGAATATGTGGGTTGGTGGGGGAATGTTTCTGGGTGGCGAGTGTGTTTTGGTTGGGGGAACAGGTGAGGGGAGTGTTGGTGGGGGATGTGCGGGAGGGGGATGGGTCAGTTGGTGGGTTATGTATGTGTCCCTTGGTGTGCGTGTGTGTGGGTAGGTGGGGGTGTGTGTGGTGGGGTGATGTATAGGGTACGTGGGAGATGGGCCTCATAACATGGTAATTTGCCTTGTTTATGTTTACAACATTCATTTCACAATGTTTATTTTTCTTCCTATGTAATGTATAATGCTCTTGATGAACGAAAGACGAGTGATCGGAAGGGCCGAATGTAAGACGGGCCTGCGCGCCCAATTTGTGACCCTAATAAAGTTGATTTGATTTGATTTGATTTGATTTAATATTCCCATGGTCTCTTGTTATTCCCTGCATCCATCGTTTACGTGGTCGGCCTCTTCCTCTGCTTTCATCTGGTCTGTACATCATTGTTTGTTATGGTGTACTGTTAGTTGGTAACCTGCTTGCATGGCCAAACCATTTGACTTGCTGCCTTCTAATAAAATCTAGCGTAGCTATAACCCCCACTTAAGTCCAGATTTTCCCCTCTATAGTCCTAACTTCTTCATTTCTGATCTTATCTCTTCTTGATACATTGAGTATTCTTCTCAGGAATCTCATTTCTGTTGTTGCGATTTTTCTTTTCTCTTTTTCTCTCATTGTCCAGGTTTTTCATTGGTAACATAGAGTTGGTAGAAAAATTGTGTTGTAAAGTGGTTTCTTACTAGTTATTGATACATGTTTGTTCTTTAGTATTGGTACCATTTTTCCATGTTGGTTTGCCTTACTGCATCTATTTTCGATTTCGTCTTCTGATGTGCCATTTGATGATATACTTTCTACGTACTTGAAGCTCTTTACTTGTTTCAAGGGATGTTCGTTTAGGTGAATTATTGTTCTTATTTTTTCTTCTTTAGTTACAGTCATTACCTCTGTTTTACTTGTGCTAATTTTCATGTTATGTTCCCTACACATTTCGTTGAGACTATGCATGTGGTTTTGTAATTCAGCTTCTGATGTTGCTATTAGTACTTGGTCGTCCGCAAACAGGAGTTCTCTAATGGCGTAATTTGCAGATGGTTGTTCTTCTATGTTCTTGTCATGCGGTGTTCTTGCGGTCTCTGTTAAGCTGGTTTATTTACATATGTTGTCTATATATGTTATGAACAAGAGAGGGGAAAGGACACAACCTTGTCGTACTCCGGATCTTATGGTGAAGGGTTCTGAGCGTCCTCCAGTTGCTTTCACTATGCATTCACTGTTGTTGCATAAGCTTCTACACAGGTTTGTTAGATGTGTACTCACTCTATATTGTTTAAGAATTTCTCACAACTTGTTTCTATCCACTCTATCAAATGCCATTTCCTGGTCCACAAAGGCTAAGTAAAGTGTTTCATTGAATTCGATTGATTTTTCTATAAGTTGTCCTAAGAGCAAAAATGGCATCTGTGCCATTATGTTAGATGAGCTTGTTTATATTGGTGTTAATAGTATATGCTGTGATGCCATCTTAACTCAGCAGCTTTAATAAACTTCTACAGCAGTGTGACAGCTTCTCTGATTTCTTATTTGAACACAATTGGTAATTCCGCACACCGTGTTTGAAACAGAGCTGCAGGAGATTTGGCAGCCTTTCGTTGGTTTTCAGACAGTGGTATGGGAGCCGGTCTTTCAGAAAGCAATGGCAAAGTACTGAACGTAAACTTGCCAAGAAATCACAAACAGCCAACAATAGATGGGGTTGACTGTAACATCCTGTAAAGGGTATGCAACTAATTTAATTTTGCAAAATTTCTGCACATATGTTTTGACATTTCCATAACTGGCGCAGTTCCTTTTACTATATACATATACAGGAGCCGATGAGGGTAGTGATTAGCACATCATGTCTCGAAATGGGTATACTAGCTCTATATTGTGTTAATAATGGGAACTCGGCAGTTAATGGGATCAATATCATGTTGACCAGTAGGCAAAGCGTTCTAGTCACGGCGCTACCGTGGCTTCCCTGACATGTAGATCAGTTATAATAATGTTTTATATAACATGTACTGTTCTTGTATTTAATGTTCATTAATATTTGTAATTTTAATCACCTTACCCTCACACAGATTTGATACATTAAGATAAGTAAGCATCAGAACTAGACAACTGATCACACATCATCATCAGGTACATGCAGTATTTTAAGTACAGAAATAGTTCTTAATGTATTACATGATGATACCGCATGTAGCATCTAGTTGACTGTCTATAATGATGACGGCGAAGACAAGTATTATTGGAAACAAGTTTATTCCGACTCTAATGGCAACATTGCATGTGACACTATGTGACTGTAGTTCTGCACATTGTAGGTCAGTTGCCGTGATAGGTTAAACTCTAGCTGCGATCCAGTCCAGGTATTCAGAGACACGAGTGTACACACTTGGGTAGGTGCCTGCAGACATAGTGGAACATTTGCAGAAGTTTTAAAATAGACACAG
The DNA here is from genome assembly GCA_014155875.1 of Cepaea nemoralis. Classification (NCBI taxonomy): domain Eukaryota; kingdom Metazoa; phylum Mollusca; class Gastropoda; order Stylommatophora; family Helicidae; genus Cepaea; species Cepaea nemoralis. The sequence continues at coordinate 16,655 of JACEFZ010000443.1, forward strand.
TTAAACAATAAACAATTTCAGTTTATATCAAGTCATTCAGCATACATTATACAATGTCAGTTTATATCAAGACACTCATCATACATGAAACAATTCCAATCTGTCATTATATATTAAACAATTTCATATATCAAGTCATTCATTATAACTTTTAAAAAAATAAATTTTTATATTTTCTGATAATCATATTGGTTTCACCTTTATCTTTGTCGTTTTAATCATAGTCGTTATTATCACCATCATTATCTTTAGTATTACCAATATCATGTTCATCATCATCATCATCATCATCATCATCATCAACATCATCATCATCATCATCATCATCATCATCATCATCATCATCATCATCATCATCAGCATCAGCATCATCATCAGCAACATCATCATCATGTTAGTCAGCCCCATAGATCGGTATTGAAGTTTCTAGATCGTGATACAGCTATGTTGTAATTGAATGTTCCCCGTGTTCCACACTGTAATCATTCCAAGACCAGACTACATATTTTATACTTTTATCAATAGTTAACAGCAAGAACAACAAAACCGTAATACGTTTTTTGTTAAAACATAAATATAATTAGAGGAACTGCGGTAAAGCTGTGAAAATGTAAACAATATAAAATAACACAAAGAAATGCAGCTTTACAGAACAGAATTACGAAACAATACAAGGACGTTGTGCGACTAGCCTTCATCAGTAAACAAATGCATGAACAAAACGCAACATATAGTCACGGTATCCCGTCCTTATGCCTTAATGTAGTCACCGGAGAGTCTTCTCCATGACTATATGTTGTGTTTTATGTATGCATTTGTTTACTGATGAAGGCTAGTCGCACAACGTCCTTGCATTGTTTCGTAATTCTATTATGAAAAGCTGCATTAGTTTGTGTTATTTTATATTGCTTTTGTTACAATGTACATAAGACAGTATGTTGAAGAAATACGGTTTTTTCATGTAATTGAGTAGTGGAGTGATTTACTGGGTACAATATGTCTTTACAATCATGACTGGTATGCCACGATAAACAAGTAACTTACCACTGCAGTTGGAGACTCCCCAGGAAGTGATGCCAGCCAGGTACTGGAGGCTGCTTCCGCACATCATTGGGCCGCCACTGTCACCATTGCAGGCACTTGGGCGGGTTCCTGAGGCAGATAGAGGGTGGTTAATTGTAATTGTTTAGTTTAAACAATGTAATCAACTAGTAGAGTTTTATAAAACTGACATCGACTGAGATCTCAAACTGAGTCCAAATATCATATTTAACAATACCACGAGTTCTTTACGTGTTAATATTTTAAGTGCATATATGAAGTCCGCATGCCGGCCGGAACGGACATCATGGGTTCGAATCAACTTACAGGATGTGATATTTTTCAGTGGTCTGGACTCAATGTCGAACCAGCCTAAAATGGGCACCAATATATTTTCTGGGAAGTAAAGGCTTCCGGTGTGATATTGTTCATAACACCCAGTGATTGCCGATCGGGCTACAAATATGGGAGTAGCACCATAGACGCTTTCATCCCCATGACGTGAAAAGGAATAATTTATATATGTATTACTTATATTTGCTAAATATACTAGTACACACACACACACACACACACACATATATATATATATATATATATATATATATATATATATATATATATGTATATATATATATATATAATGCATATATATATAATATATAATATATACATATATATATATATGCATACAAATACAATTGAGGGGTTACAGCAGAGCGGCATAGGAATGAGCCCTGAAGCACTTTAAAATATTAACTGTTTACATGTGTGATCATGTTAGCTTCTTGATCAATTCTATCTGCAATTTGACCTTCTCTTTATTGTCATCTGTTTGAGTCTCTTTGTATATATACTTCTTCTATTTCAGGTGTTCGTGGGGAACAGTCACTTGATCAGTATCACGCCGACCGCCTTTACTTCTGAAGACATTTCCTGGTACACATTTAGACTGGGAAGACCTGGAAGCTCAGATCGATTTTAAAAATCCGGTTAGGATTCAAACCCATAACTACCGGTATATGTAATCATAATTCTGGTTTCTTGTGTTTTTCTGTTGGTCTTGTAGTGACGAATTATTTTATCTCATGTGAAGGAGAGTCATGAAATAAAGACATTAGAACTGAGCATTCTTTTAGAAATTGCTTATATGACACACCGCGGACAACTCACGAGTTTGGAATGTTATGGTTCCGCAACAATTAATATAAGTGTGGCTGCTTATAAACCAGGGAATGACATTGTTTCTTGAACACCAAGGTTGAAACGGCTATCTACACGCAACGGCAAACTGGGTCTAACCATCTTTGTTGCCAAGAGTCAATGCTACCAAAAGGACATTCACACTTTTAAAACATATTGTCTAATGTTTAAGTGCGACCACTTCACCAGGGACCCACAGGGCCCACTTGACATCGGTAAGTTGACAACCTGGCCAATCCACTACTGCCTGTCCTTTCCGTGTTAGAAAAAAAAGACAAATTGTGGAAATTATAAGTACAATAGCCTGAGCATAGCCTACGATGGGTAACGTTGTAATATTCTGTTATGATAATTTGGCGTGTCCAGCGTGTGCCGCGTGGTTACACACCCGCTTCACACGCCAGTGATCCGGGGCTTGTTTCCGGATCCGGTCAGGGATATGCACTACTGACGAGCTCAAACGAGAGCGAAACTCGAGTATAGTGCTTCCATATTGACGTGGATAGGCCTTAGGTTCATACCAGAATACAATCAGCGTTGCCAGTAGTGGGTTGTGCTCAATATTTAAATAAGTACAATAGTCCTCGCCTGATAAAACACTTTTCTAGTATGGGATCTGATTGATAATTAATTTTACTATTATAATTACAGTTTGGTAGCGTTAGCGACGTAGATAGCGATTTGCGTTGATATTGTCCCGGACGCGGGTTCGGAAGATTGGCCACCTGTTCCTCCGTGCATATAGACCTACGAAATATGATGACGCCATCACAACAAAGACCCATAGTAGAAAACTGCTTCGGGACAAATTGGTAAGTATTCGTTATATTTACGAGACTGCTCCACGAGCACACATACCCGAACTTTCGTAGACACAGATGTGCTTGATGTTGATGTTCTGTCCTGGCCATCTGGCTGCACAGTCAGCGGTGGTGATCTTGGTAATCCTAGCCTCCAGCAGCTGTGCTGATGTAGCTCCTCCGCCGACGGTACGACCCCATCCTGTGATGACGCACTTGGTGTTGGCGAACGATGATCCCTTGGGAGCCAAAGTTGCGATCTGTGAAGGCAATTTACACATTTTAGTGTAATAAAAGTTGCATAAACAGATGACAAGAAATAAAGTCTCCATCGAGACATCATAATTGACACCCGAGAAATCAGTCGCGTGTCATCTCCAGTAGTACATATAGTTGACGTATCATTATGTATTTATAATCAAGAAATCTTCAAGAAAATGTGCATATTTTTTGGACGATTACTGCTCTTTTACTATCAATTTTCGCTAGTTGTCACCGGGTATTCAAGCTGATATATCCTCATATGTGTCCAAAATATCATGATTGTCTACGTATTATTTCTCTAATCAATGTACAGTTTCGTTTGATTCAGGAACAATTTTCCCATTAGTTCTTCTCTTCGTCGGTGGTATTCTTTTTATCACCCCAAGGCATTACAATTCCACTACCATTAGACGTTTCTCAGCTTGTTTCCATATTTTCGATATTTCCCATGGACTCATCAATATAAAAAAAAAAAAATTAGTAGCATGTCTTTCACAGGACGTAGCAGCCAACCCCAGCATTTTCGATGTTCGTGATTCCTGGGCAAATTTTACGTTCAGTAGTTTGCAATTGCTTTCTGAACGACCGGCACCTATACCTTTTTCGAAAAAACCAGCACCGCTGTGTTTCGAACCCGGGTATACGGGCTCACAGACCGCGTTCGCAAGCCCTTAGCCACGGAGACCGGAGACTCAGCAATATAGTTTCTTTATAACATTTCAAGACTCATTGTATCGTTTCGTTTGAAAGCTTTTAGTGGTGTTTATGTTTTCCATAATGATATCTTTCCTAAGATGGCATGCCTGCTCCAAAACAGCAGTTCTAATTCACCTGATTAAGAATTATTTCATTTGCTTGAATGTTACTTTTGTGGTATTATGTTCTTGATGGAGATGACTTAAATGTCTGTTTTCTTACAATTTAATTGCCGTTTCCGTGGCGAATAGTTTGCGGGCGCAGTTCGTAATCTCGCATACCCGAGTTCGAAACACAGCTTCGGGAGATTTGGCAGCAGACCGCTTTGCGTTGGTGTTTTACGAAATGGTATGGGTATCGGTCGTTCAGAAAGCAATGGCAAACTGCTGAACGTAAACTTCAGAAGAGATCACAACAGCTGACAGTGCTGATGTTGACTGCGACGTCCTGTAAAGGATATGTAACTAACGTTGTTACAATGTAATTATAATACAATTATATATATATATATACAATTATATACATATAACACCATTTTATAGTACGAACCTGCACGTTAGAGTTGAGAGTCAAAGCTGTCGAGAGGGTAATGATGCCGATGTCGTTGGGAATACCCGCACCGTTGCCGTTGTAGCTTGCGTGGATGACGAACGAGGCGACACCAACGGTCTGCTCGTAGGCATTGGCAGTATTCAAGTTCAAGGCTCCAACTTTGATACGCAGTCTGGAGGCAGACTGGCCTTGCAGACAGTGGGCAGCGGTCAAGATCTGCAGGTAGAACATTGGATATCATAATCATCATCATAACTAAGGAATTATGGTGCGGTGTTGTGGTTGTACTGAAGAATGATGTAAACACCATTGGCCGATAGAAAGAACAGTGAATATATCTTGAAGAAAGTTAATCCACAAAGATAACTAGTTACTCGCATCAGAGGAAAGACAGTCCATATTATTTGGCCATACCAAGAGAAGGGGAAAGTTGGAGTATGTCGCCTCAACGGTAACGTTGAGGTAGAGGGACAGCTTGACATCCTGGCATAGAGGAACATCAGCGGCACAAGTTTTTAACAGCACACGAGAGAGAAGGCTGTGGGGCGACTTGTTTACCAGCGCCAAACAGCATCATCATCATAAAGTGCCGTGCCGGCTGGCGTAAAGAAAAGGAAAGGACACAACCTTGTCGTACTCCGGGGGGGAATTTTTTTTTTTATGGGGGGGGGGAAGGGGGTTCTGAGCGTCCTCCAGTTGCTTTCACTATGCATTCACTGTTGTTGCATAAGCTTCTACACAGGTTTGTTAGATGTGTACTCACTCTATATTGTTTAAGAATTTCTCACAACTTGTTTCTATCCACTCTAGCAAATGCCATTTCCTGGTCCACAAAGGCTAAGTAAAGTGTTTCATTGAATTCGATTGATTTTTCTAAAAGTTGCCTAAGAACAAAAATGGCATCTGTGCCATTATGTTAGATGAGCTGTTTATATTGGTGTTAATAGTATATGCTGTGGTGCCATCTTAACTCAGCAGCTTTAATAAACTTCTACAGCACTGTGACAGCTTCTCTGATTTCTTATTTGAACACAATTGGTAATTCCGCACACCGTGTTTGAAACAGAGCTGCAGGAGATTTGGCAGCCTTTCGTTGGTTTTCAGACAGTGGTATGGGAGCCGGTCTTTCTGAAAGCAATGGCAAAGTACTGAACGTAAACTTGCCAAGAAATCACAAACAGCAAACAATAGATGGGGTTGACTGTAACATCCTGAAAAGGGTATGCAACTAATTTAATTTTGCAAAATTTCTGCACATTGTTTTGACATTTCCATAACTGGCGCAGTTCCTTTTACTTTAGGAGCCGATGAGGGTAGTGATTAGCACATCATGTCTCGAAATGGGCATACTAGCTCTATATTGTGTTAATAATGGGAACTCGGCAGTTAATGGGATCAATATCATGTTGACCACTAGTCACAGCGCTACCGTGGCTTCCTGACATGTAGATCAGTTATAATACTGTTTTATATAACATTTACTGTTCTTGTATTTTAATGTTCATTAATATTTGTTAATTTAATCACCTTACAATTCACACAGATTGATACATTAAGAAGTAAGCATCAGTAACTAGACAACTGATCACACATCATCATCAGGTACATGCAGTATTTAAGTACAGAAATAGTTCTTAATGTATTACATCGATGATACCGCATGTAGCATCTAGTTGACTGACTATAATTATGAAGGCGAAGACAAGTATTATTGGAAACAAGTTTATTCCGACTCTGAGGGCAAAATTGAATGTGACACTATGTGACTGTAGTTCTGCACATTGTAGGTCAGTTGCCGTGATAGGTTAAACTCTAGCTGCGATCCAGTCCAGGTATTCAGAGACACGAGTGTACACACTTGGGTAGCTGCCTGCAGACACAGTGGAACATTTGCATAAGTTTTAAAATAGACACAGTTAAACAATAAACAATTTCAGTTTATATCAAGTCATTCAGCATACATTATACAATGTCAGTTTATATCAAGACACTCATCATACATGAAACAATTCCAGTCTGTCATTATATATTAAACAATTTCATATAATCACTCATTCAATATAACTTTTAAAAGCATCAATTTTTATATTTTCTGCTAATCATATGGTTTCCATTTATCTTGTCGTTTTAATCATAGTCGTTATTATCACCATCATTATCTTTAGTATTACCAATCATGTTCATCATGTCATCATCATCATCATCATCATCATCATCATCTCATCATCAATCATCTCATCATCATCACATCATCATCATCACCATCTCATCAAATCATCATCAGCATCATCATTATCATGTTAGTGTCAGCCCATAGATCGGTATGAAGTTTCTAGATCGTGATACAGCTATGTTGTAATTGAATTTCCCCGTGTTCCACACTGTAATCATTCCAAGACCAGACTCATATTTTATTACTTTTATCAATAGTTAACAGCAAGAACAACACAACCGTAATACGTTTTTTGTTAAAGCATAATATAATTAGAGGAACTGCGGTAAAGCTGTGAAAATGTAAACAATATAAAATAACACAAAGAATGCAGCTTTACAGAACAGAATTACGAAACAATACAAGGACGGTTGTGCGACTAGCCTTCATCAGTAAACAAATGCATGAACAAAACGCAACATATAGTCACGAGTATCCCGTCCTTATGCCTTAATGTAGTCACCGGAGAGTCTTCTCCATGACTATATGTTGTGTTTTGTATGTATGCATTTGTTTACTGATGAAGGCTAGTCGCACAACGTCCTTGCATTGTTTCGTAATTCTATTATGAAAAGCTGCATTACTTTGTGTTATTTATATTGCTTTTGTTTCAATGTACATAAGACAGTATGTTGAAGAAAAACGGTTTATTTATGTAATTGAGTAGTGGAGTGATTTACTGGGTACAATATGTCTTTACAATCATGACTGGTATGCCACGATTAACAAGTAACTTACCACTGCAGTTGGAGACTCCCCAGGAGGTGATGCAGCCAGGTACTGGAGGCTGCTTCCGCACATCATTGGGCCGCCACTGTCACCATTGCAGGCACTGGGCGGGTTCCTGATGGCAGATAGAGGGTGGTTAATTGTAATTGTTTAGTTTAAAACAATGTAATAACTAGTAGAGTTTTATAAAACTGACATCGACTGAGATCTCAAACTGAGTCCAAATATCATATTTAACAATACCACGAGTTCTTACGTGGTAATATTTAGGTGCATATATGAAGTCCGCATGCCGGCCGGAACGGTATCATGGGTTCGAATCAACTTACGATGTGATATTTTTCAGTGGTCGGACTCAATGTTGAACCAGCCTAAAATGGGCACCAATATATTTTCTGGGAAGTAAAGGCTTCCGGTGTGATATTGTTCATAACACCCAGTGATTGCCGATCGGACTACAAATATGGGAGTAGCACCATAGACGCTTTCATCCCCATGACGTGAAAAGGAAAATTTATATATGTATTACTTATATTTGCTAAATATACTAGTACACACACACACACACACACACACACACACATTATATAATATAATATATATAAAATATATATATATATATATATATATATATATATACAAATACAATTGAGGGGGTTACAGCAGAGCGGCATAGGGAAAAACCCCCGAAGCACTTTTAAAAAAAAAAACTGTTTACATGTGTGATCATGTTAGCTTCTGATCAATTCTATCTGGGAATTTGACCTTCTCTTTATTGTCATCTGTTTGAGTCTCTTTGTTATATACTTCTTCTATTTCAGGTGTTCGTGGGAACAGTCACTTTATCAGTATCACGCCCCACCGCCTTTACTTCTGAAGGGCATTTCCTGGTACACATTTAGACTGGGAAGACCTGGAAGCTCAGATCGATTTTACAAATCCGGTTAGGATTCAAACCCATAACTACGGTATATGTAATCATAATTCTGGTTTCTTGTGTTTTCTGTTGTTTTTGTAGTGACGAATTATTTTATCTCATGTGAAGGAGAGTCATGAAATAAAGACATTAGAACTGAGAATTCTTTTAGAAATTGCTTATAGGACACACCGCTGACAACTCACGTGTTTGGAATGTTATGGTTCCGCAACAATTAATATAAGTGTGGCTGCTTATAAACCAGGGAATGACATTGTTTCTTGAACACCAAGGTTGAAACGGCTATCTACACGCAACGGCAAACTGGGTCTAACCATCTTTGTTGCCAAGAGTCAATGCTACCAAAAGGAAATTCACACTTTTAAAACATTGGCCCACTTGACATCGATAAGTTGACAACCTGGCCAGTCCACTACTGCCTGTACTTTCCGTGTTAGAAAAAAAGACAAATTGTGGAAATTATAAGTACAATAGCCTGAGCATAGCCTACGTTGGGTAACGTTGTAATATTCTGTTATGATAATTTGGCGTGTCCAGCGTGTGCCGCGTGGTTACACACC
>JACEFZ010000444.1:0-87475 GCA_014155875.1 Cepaea nemoralis
GTCAAAATTGAGAAATTTCAACAGGCGTCCGTCTGGTCATTGATTTTTCCTAAAATTTAAGCATTTCTAAATCACTAGGAAATTAGTCTAAAACAATGTGCTGACACTAGACATGACCATAAAAGTAATAATTTGCACTCCTGGGGCAGTTTTGTTGACAAAATTGAGATAGCTCAAAATTGAGAAATTTCAATAGGCGGCCGGTCATGGATTTTTCCCAATATATAACAGTGTCTGAATCACTCGGAAATTAGGCTAAAACAATGTGCTGACACTAAACATGACCATAAAAGTAATAATTTGCAATCCTGGGGCCGTTTTGTTACAAGATTGAGATAGCTCAAAATTGAGAAATTTTAACAGGCGGCCGTTCATGGATTTTTCCCAAAATATAACAGCTTCTGAATCACTAGGAAATTAGTCTAAAACAATGTGCTGACACTAGACATGACCATAAAAGTAATAATGTGCACTCCTGGGGCAGTTTTGTTGACACATTTGAGATAACTCAAAATTGAGAAATTTCAATAGGCGGCCGGTCATGGATTTTTCCCAAAATATCACAGTTTCTGAATCACTCGGAAATTAGTCTAAAACAATGTGCTGACACTAAACATGACCATAAAAGTAATAATTTGCACTCCTGGGGCAGTTTTGTTTACAAAATTGAGATAGCTCAAAACTGAGAAATTTCGTAAGGCGGCCGGTCAAGGATTTTTCCCAAAATATAAAAGTTTCTGGATCACTAGGAAATTAGTCTAAAACAATGTGCTGACACTACACATGACCATAAAAGTAATAATTTGCACTACTGGGGCAGTTTAGTTGACAAAATTGAGATAGCTCAAAATTGAGAAATTTCATAAGGCGGCCGGTCAAGGATTTTTCCCAAAATATACAAGTTTCTGGATCACTAGGAAATTAGTCTAAAACAATGTGCTGACACCACACATGACCATAAAAGTAATAATTTGCACTACTGGGGCAGTTTAGTTGACAAAATTGAGATAGCTCAAAACTTGAGAAATTTCGTAAGGCGGCCGGTCAAGGATTTTTCCCAAAATATACAAGTTTCTGGATCACTAGGAAATTAGTCTAAAACAATGTGCTGACACCACACATGACCATAAAAGTAATAATTTGCACTACTGGGGCAGTTTAGTTGACAAAATTGAGATAGCTCAAAACTGAGAAATTTCGTAAGGCGGCCGGTCAAGGATTTTTCCCAAAATATACAAGTTTCTGGATCACTAGGAAATTAGTCTAAAACAATGTGCTGACACCACACATGACCATAAAAGTAATAATTTGCACTACTGGGGCAGTTTAGTTGACAAAATTGAGATAGCTCAAAACTTGAGAAATTTCGTAAGGCGGCCGGTCAAGGATTTTTCCCAAAATATACAAGTTTCTGGATCACTAGGAAATTAGTCTAAAACAATGTGCTGACACCACACATGACCATAAAAGTAATAATTTGCACTACTGGGGCAGTTTAGTTGACAAAATTCAGATAGCTCAAAACTGAGAAATTTCGTAAGGCGGCCGGTCAAGGATTTTTCCCAAAATATACAAGTTTCTGGATCACTAGGAAATTAGTCTAAAACAATGTGCTGACACCACACATGACCATAAAAGTAATAATTTGCACTACTGGGGCAGTTTAGTTGACAAAATTCAGATCGCTCAAGACTGAGAAATTTCGTAAGGCGGCCGGTCAAGGATTTTTCCCAAAATATACAAGTTTCTAGATCACTAGGAAATTAGTCTAAATCAATGTGCTGACACCACACATGACCATAAAAGTAATAATTTGCACTACTGGGGCAGTTTAGTTGACAAAATTGAGATATGTCACATTTGAGAAATTTCGTAAGGCGGCCGATCAAGGATTTTTCCCAAAATATGCACGTTTCTGGATCACTAGGAAATTAGTCTAAAACAATGTGCTGACACCACACATGACCATAAAAGTAATAATTTGCACTACTGGGGCAGTTTAGTTGACAAAATTGAGATAGCTCAAAACTGAGAAATTTCGTACAGGCGGCCGGTCAATGGATTTTTCCCCAAAATATAACAAGTTTCTAGATCATTAGGAAATTAGTCTAAAACAATGTGCTGACACTACACATGACCATAAAAGTAATAATTTGCACTCCTGGGGCAGTTTAGTTGACAAAATTCAGATAGCTCAAAATGAGAAATTTGTAAGGCGGCCGGTCAGGATTTTCCCAAAATATAAAGTTTCTGATCACTAGGAAATTAGTCTAAATCAATGTGCTGACACCTACACATGACCATAAAAGTAATAATTTGCACTACTGGGGCAGTTTAGTTGACAAAATTCAGATAGCTCAAAACTTGAGAAATTTCGTACAGGCGGCCGGTCAATGGATTTTTCCAAAATATAAAGTTTCTAGATCACTAGGAAATTAGTCTAAAACAATGTGCTGACACTAGACATGACCATAAAAGTAATAATTTGCACTCCTGGGGCAGTTTTGTTGACAAAATTGAGATAGCTCAAAATTGAGAAATTTAAGCAGGCGGCCGGTCATGGACTTTTCCCAAAATATAACAGTTTCTGAATCACTAGGAAATTAGTCTAAAACAATGTGCTGACACTATACATGACCATAAAAGTAATAATATGCACTCCTGCGGCAGTTTTGTTGACATAATTGAGATATTACAAAATTGAGAAATTTCAACAGGTGGTCGGTCATGGATATAAATGAAATCGTTGCAACAAAATAACAAATTGTTGTTTTTCTAAATGTCTTGGGCACACCCAGTCATCTTGTGAAGGTCATCATCATCATCACCAAGTGCTGTGCGGCTGGCGTAGGCGTTCATGGCTCTCCACAGATCTCGGTCTTTGGTGTTCTGGATCAACTCTGCAGATGATATTCCACCATGCCACCGTCTTAATCCATCCAGCATAATTTCTCTTGGTCTGCCTCTGACTCTCTTCCCCTCAATCTTTCCAGTTGTCACAATGTTCTCCAATGCCTCTCTTCACATCACATGACCAAAGAAAGCTGTTTGTCTCTTTCTTATTGTTGTATATAGTGTTCTAGTTTCATTAGCATCTTTCAGGCTCTCGTTGTTAGTTACTCTGGCAGTCCAAGGAATTTGCAACATTCGTCTTTAAAACCACATCTCTATTGCTTCTAAGTTCTTCCTAATTTGTTCATTTACATTCCAAGATTCGCTGCCATACAGCAAAACTGGTTCTATATAGCATTTTAGCACTCTCTTTCTTACATTCATTGACAGTGACTTATTGCATAAGATACTCTTCATTTTCTGAAATGCGACTTTTGCTAGCCCTATTCTGCTCTTGCCAGTCTCTCTGGCTGAGGGGTTACAACACTTTCTCCATAATCCCGTTTGTCACGCAAAGTCTCGTAGCGGGAGCGAGCTGGGAGCGGTTCGTTCCCCGCTGGTGACTTGCGGGACACTGAGCCAGCTGCTCAGAAAGCATTGGCAAACTACTGAGCGTAATCTTGCCAAGAAATCAACAGACAGCTGAAAGATGCTGCTGTTGACAGCAATGTCCTGTAAAGGATATGCGAATTTTTAAAAAAAATTCTGCTCTTAATCTCTGTTGTACATCTTCCATCCGATGTTATAAGTGCCCCTAGGTATTTAAAACTATCCACTTGGTTGAGAATTTCCCCTTCTATTTCTATGTCACATTTTGGTGTCTCCATTTTCTTTGATATCACCATTGTTACTGTTTTCTTGATATTTAAGGAGACTCCTTTCTGTGCACTCTCTGATACTACAATGTCCAACAATTGTTGTAGGTCTGTTGCACTATCTGCCACCAATACTGTGTCATCTGCTTAGCATATATTGTTTATATTATATCCTCCAATTAGTATTCCTGGCTTCTCTTTGATCTCTTTCATTATTATTTCACTATATAGGGAGAAGAGATCGGGTGACAAGACACTGTCGTACTCCTAGCTTTATCTGTTCGTAACTACCCTCGTTATTTCCCATTTTAATTGCTGCTACTTGGTTACAGTATATATTTTTTATTCTTAAATCTTTCCCATCAATGTTGATATCTTCCAACATTTTAATCAGCTCATCGTGTTTTACTTTATCAAATGCCTTAGTATAATCTATGAAGCATAAATGTATGTCCCTCTGTGTCTCTATTGACCTTTCTATTAGTGTTCGTAATATATATATTGCATTGTTTGTACCCTTTCAAAACTTTTAAGAAGGCAAATACAGCCATTTCTGATAGTAGTTTAGTTTAGTTTAGTTTAGTTTATGGATCAACATCACGGCACACGGGTGCAACCCATAAGTGCTCCGTTCTCCTCCTAACTCAAACCTGAGTCTGGAGAAACTCAGCTCAGTGCACGAACTCCGTAGCACCGCCGAGGATCCTGAAATACTTGGGTAGATTTTTAACCCGAAATTTTGCCCGGGCAGCACCGTTAGGCTACTCTTTTTCGATTTCCAACTGCCAAGGGATTTTTTACGTGCGTAACAATACACACGGGCGTCCGATCTCACTACCCAGAGACCAGGGGAATTACTGGAAGTCCCGGTGGATTCTGTAAATAAATCCTGGTCCTCACCAGGGCCTGAACCCGGGACCTCCAGCACTCGAGGCGGACACCATACCTCGAGACCACGCAGCCCCCTTCTGATAGTAGTACATCAGAAAGCATAGAAGATGATCAACATGAAGCTATCTCAGATGACGTGATTGACATTTATACGTCAGCCATTTATAAAACTTGTAAAAGGTTCCACAAAGATGGTATGCTGACTTGTGGACACAGTATACCTATTGCAAATGAAGAGGTGAATGCCTCTATTAATTCGAAAGCTAAATTAACAATCCATCAAGGGTACATTAACGGTAAATTATGCAGTATTTTATGTGATACAGGGGTGACCCTTATTTGGATATGCCAATCCCTTGTCCAACAAAAAGACTACACAGTGAAACATAAATTGTAGAACATTCTCTGGTAAAGTGGAAAAATACCCACTAATATGCGCAACAATAACATCTCAATTCCTTTCTGGAAGAGTAAAATGTGCAGCTTTAAAAAAAAACCTTGCTGTGATATCATCATTGTCAACTTACCAAAAGTAAAACACACTGCTCAGAACTTGACATTCAAACTAGTAGAGGGAAAACATCCAAGCTAATGCTGTAGCAATATCATCATCAAAATCAGAAGAAGGCAAAAATCAGACTGAGGTACTAGAACAAATAAGCCCACCAGTCTCTCGCAAATTGAGATTAAAGAACATTCTGTTGCCTCACAGAAAAAAAGACATTTCCTTTGAAAAATATTTTAAACTAGTACATGACAACCCAAAAAAAAACCAAAATACAAGTTGGCATTTTAGAATAAAGAACAGAATATTAACAAGGTTCTATACCAAGAATACCTTCGCACTATCGCAAACTGTATTACTGAAACAATACCATAAAAAAAGCATTAGAAATTGCACATGATCCACCTTTTGCAAGTCATATGGGATTCGCAAAAATAAGAGTGAGACTATTAGTTAGTTAGTCACAGTTCCAACTTCACAGCAATGGGTCGTCCCCATTATGCTGTGTTCCTGTGCCAGTGAATATCACACAAAATGCTCCCCACTGCCCAATGTGAAAAGTGGAAAAGACAAGAGTCTCGACAAACAACAGCCTGCACAGATACACTGCATAATGCCGCCGCCAGAATGTCAACACAATAGCCCCCCACAAAACACCCAGTTCATTTCTGATGGAATCGGCAGTCATTTTTCCATATGGATGTTTCCTAGATGTTCACCCACAGTCCACGAAATACAGTTCATCGTCGATGGTAGTGGCAGTCAACTAGAAGCCCAGCAGACACGCATTTCTGCATAAGACAAAAAACAGTCAGCTCTGGGACATAACCATCTGCCATCGCTCCGAACATGCAGTCACGTTCCAAAAGACCTTGGGCAGATTCAAAAGTATTTCACACGAAACTCACAGCTCACAGTGTTACGACACGCACTCACTCAGTAGCATGGCGACGGAACCATCAAACCTCCTTAGTCGCTTCTTACGACATGCGTGATAGGCTGCAGTGTTGCTATTCTTTGCTTCCCTTATGGGCCCCAGCAACATACGGGAAGTGAGACTATTAACACAATTTTACTGGCCTAGATACTTTAAAGAAATAAGAGAGGATTGTCAATCTTGTCCACATGCCAGAAATTGTTGAAAGAAGGACAACACCTTCGAGCCGCTGTACAACTAACCAAACTAGCTTCCAAACCTTTTCAGAAAGTCACTGTAGATATTGTTGGTCCAATAAATCATGAATCAAATAAAGGAAACAGATTTATTTTAACACTTGTGGATTTTTGTACGAGATGGCCTTAAGCCGTCCCTTGGAAAAAGAAATACAGTCAACGACATTACAGAAGTATTTTTTCAAGAATAGGTTTTCCTGAGACTCCTTTCAGATTTTTTTCTTTTTATTTTGGGGTTCGCATATCCATTACAGGACATCGCTGATTGTTTATTTCTTGGCAAGATTACGCTCAGTAGTTTGCCATTGCTTTCTGAGCTGCTGGATCACATACCCCGTAAGTTACGGACGCAGGGAGAACTGCTTCCAGTTCTTGTGCACATCACGTTACTCACAAGAGTATATGGGATCAAGGAGAAAAATGTTCCCCTAGCCAGAGAGACAGCATCCTATCAGATAGAGGTACCCAATTCATTTCTGCTGCCACACAATCAGTCATAAAAATGTTGGGCATAAAGCAATATTTGACAACCCCTTATAATCCGGCCGCAAATGGGATTTGTGAAAAGATGCACAGCGATCTAAAGCACATGTTAGCAAATGTAATAGAAGAATGTCCAGCAGTCTGGGACATACTGCTTCCAGCAGTCTTATTCACATATAGAGAAGTGCCTCAAAGCAGCACTGGCTTTTCACCATTTGAATTAGTTTATGGCACCAACCCTCATGGCATATACAATGAACTGGTGGCAGGTAAAGTCACTGATGAAAACATCTTACAATTTGGTAACAAACCTGTGTCAGAATCGTAAAATCATGTATGATTGCGAAGCAAGCATTGCAGGAAACAGTGCATATAGAAAGTATGCAAATAGGAAGGCTAGAACACTAAAACTAGGACAGGACAATTTGCTATTACTCCCTGATACTAGAGACTTACATGGCAAGGGCCATTTAAAATAATACGACAAGTATCAATTGTTGACTATGAAATATTAATAAATGGCAAAAATATATTCTATCACATCAATATTTTGAAGCCATATTGTACAAGAACTGAAGAAGACAACGACATAACAGATGAAGAAACAACTGTAGCATTGACTGTGATTACCCACACCAAACTTGACGAGACAGAAGACGTCCCAGTCCCATCACTTCATATGACGTTCACAGTAAAAGATATCAAAATATCCACTAATTTGCCTACCATATAAAAAGATGACATAAATATAGTATTACTATAATACAAAGAGATTTTTTTCAAACAGTCCAAGAAAAACCTGACCAAATTAAACACCGTATTAATATCACAAGGGAAACATCAGTTAAATGTAAACCATAAACGATACCCCAACATTATAAAGAAAATCTCGAACACTGAAGTTATCGAGTTAGAAAAACATGGTATCATAAGAAATCAAATTCAGAGTACTGTTCCCCACTTGTTACTGTTAAGAAAAAAAGACGGAACTATAAGACTTTGTGAAAATTTCAGAAAAATCAATGCCATTACTAGAATAGACGCAGAACCCATACCCAACTGTGAAGACTTGATAGTTAATATCCATCCATCCATAATGTGCCATGCCGATAAGCATGGGCGGTCATGTTCTGCCATCTCACTCAATCACTAGAGTCGTGGATCAGCTCCTTATTCCTGTCTCAACCATGCCATGCAGCCAAGCCATCCAGGTATGTACTTCTTGGTCTTCCCCTTAGTCTCTTCCCTTCGATCTTGCCAGTGGTCACCAAGTTATCCAAGTCATTCTTTTCATTACATGTCTAAAAAATGTTGACTGTCTGTTCCTTGAAGGACTTGTTCATTGATTTTTATGTATGTCCATTGTATTCTTTGCATTTTCTTCAGAAACC
This sequence comes from Cepaea nemoralis, assembly GCA_014155875.1. Classification (NCBI taxonomy): domain Eukaryota; kingdom Metazoa; phylum Mollusca; class Gastropoda; order Stylommatophora; family Helicidae; genus Cepaea; species Cepaea nemoralis. The sequence goes on from JACEFZ010000444.1 coordinate 8,151, forward strand.
ACATTTCCATAGCCATCAGATGTTTTTTAGCTTGGCTGCTCATTGTCCCCGCTTCACATCCATACAAAAGTAAAGGTTCTATTAGCACTTCAACACTTTTTTCTCATTGCAATTTATATCTTTTTATTGGTCAGTATGTTTTTCATCTTGCAAAAGGCTACCTTTGCAATGGCAATTCTTGTTCTAATCTCTTTGAGGCATCTCCCATCAGATGTTATGACTGTTCCGAGATAACTGTATCGATTCACTTGCTTAAGAATATGCCCATTTACTTGTATATCACATTGTGGTATTTCCTTCTTCCCAGTGATGACCATAATCTGTGTCTTCTTACTATTCAGTTCTAACCCTAGATGTTCACTGTGTGCAACAACCGCATCTACTAAATGTTGCAGGTCCTGTTCATTGTCTGCAATCAAGACTGTATCATCTGCATATCTAATGTTATTGATGTGTCACCCCCCAGTGTTGATTCCTTCCATAACTTCTATATGTCTGAAAATATTCTCACTGTACAGGGAAAAACATTACACATCCCTGTCTCACACCTCTTTTAATAGGCTGATATTGGCCTACATCGTTCTCAATTCTGATGGCAGCTTGTTGTTTCCATTATATGTTTTTACAAGTCTAAGGTCTTTTTCATCAATTTGTAGATCTTCAAGCATCCTTATCATGTTGACATGTCTCACTTTATCGAAAGCCTTTGTGTCTATATCTATAAAACAGAATGTATTATGTGGGTGGGTGGGTGGGGATGTATTGGATGCGTTCGATAATGGTCCGTCCAATTCAGATGAAATTTTCTAAATGTCTTCTTTTCATTCCTGTGCAACCAACTGTCATAGATTTTTAGTGTAGAATCAGCTATTTACTTACTAAAATGTAATAATTAAATTACATGACTTAACATAAGAAAAAATGTATAAAGGGACATAACTTTTACTAGCATTGCTATATCTTAGGTTAAGTCCCCTGGCTATAGATAGATAGGGTGGGATAGACGGGCGGGCAGGCAGATAGATAGACAGACAGCCGGGTCATCAGACAGACAGTCGGGAACGGGAACTTATATGACTACTTATATGAATTAAATGAGATGCTTCCCATCAGGGGCTGGGCGAAGCCGGGCCGGATCAGACAGATAGATAGATAGTCGGGAATGGGAGCTTATATGACTACTTATATGAATTAAATGAGATGCTCCCCACCAGGAGCTGGGCGAGGCCAGGACAGACAAACAAGCAGACAGATAGATAGATCCCCATCAGGGCCTGGGCGAAGCTGGGCCGGGTCAGCTAGTAGTCAATAAAGCAAAGATATAGATCTTTGTTTACTTCTATAGAACGTTCAGTTAGTGTTCTCAGTAACTACACAGCATTTACTGTACCCTTGCCTTCTACAAACCCACATTGTTCTCCTATTCGGGATTTTAGAAGGCAAGGGTACAGTAAATGTGTATATACTGAGAACAATATGACAAGCTCAAACTTATTTTCAAAATTAGTCTTAATTAAAGGGTATTGGCAGATACCCATGACTGATGAATCAGTCCATTTGACAGCTTTTACCACACCATTAGGACTATGTGAATGGTTATTTAATGCCATTCTGGCTAGTAAACGTGCCTGCCACTTTTGTTAGAATAACCAGACTACTACTTTGTGGCATCCCCAATGTAGAGACATATATTGACGACATTTGTATTCATACGGATGACATAACGAATCATATAAAAATCTTAAAGGTATTTGATAGAGTCAGACAATTTGACCTGACAGTTAAACCAGCTGAAGTGAAAATTGGTTTCCAAGAAATTGATTTCCTCAGTCATAAAATGTCTGATTTCCACATATCGAGTGATGAGAAAATCATCACAAATTCTTGACTTTGCCATGCCTAAAACAAAAAAGAAGGTGGAGCTTATTAGGCCTTGTCAACTATTACGACAAATTTATCCCAAGATTTGACGAATGTATTTACAAATCTGTTGGTAAAGAAAGAGCCAAATAAAACTATAGAGTGCAGATTTGGAAGTAGAACTAAAAAAAATCAAAACGTATTTTTCGAAACACCTATTTTAAAGTTACCTAACATCAATTTACCTTTCATTCTTAAAGCAGACGCCAGTGGGATCACAATATCTGCAGATTTACTCCAGCGCTATGATACAATTCTACACCCCATTGTATATGTCAGCCGGAAACTCACCAGCGGAACAAATATACTCAACGCCAGAATTGGAGTGCCTTGCAGTAGTTTTTGCAGTTATGAAGTTAAACAAGTTTCTGCTTGGAACTCACTTCACAATACAAATAGACAACAACCCACTATTGGTCCTTCAGAATGGCAACCCGAAAAATAACAGAATTGCCAGATGGGCATTACTGTTACAGAACTCTTCATTTAACATCGAACACATAAAGGGGAAAGATAACAACATGGCAGATCATCTCTCTAGGTTGCCAGACGAATAGACGGTAAACTGAGCAACTTACTATCCAGCGATTAAACATTTTACATAAATTATGTCAGGAACACCAAGAACATTAGTTCTGTTTTACAGAAAAACTTTCACCTACAATGTCACATAGAAAGAAGGGAACTTCAACAAAAACGTAAAGGAACATCAACCGACCGGATATTCAAGGCATGAACATAAGAAACAGTGGACATGTATATTCTTACTATTAGTGATTAAATTAGAATGTGGTGATTATTTTAATTACGAGTATGGTTGTAGTGAATTATATAGACATATATTAATTAGGTTATAGTTAAACTATGTACTGATTGTCCCTATGAATCAAGGCATGATGTTCCATGTTCATGGGTGTCATGATATGTACACCGGTGAATAATGGAAGGCCCAGCGGATGATGCTTAGAAAATATGTTAATAAATCGATGTTTGAATTATATAATTAAAAAATTGTAACATCATAACAACATATGCATACTGATGCTGATCCAATTACTAGTCTATAATAGTGTATCCAGAGATAAAGAAATAAGTCTATACATGTGCAGACAAAGGCCACTACGCACAGTAGAAATTTACAGTATATTACCATTGGAAAGAAGTGACAGAGTATGACGGATTATAAACAGGAGCGAACACGGTGTTTGAAACACGTAAAATATTGATCCATTTCTGCAGAGACCGGTGACCTGGTTGTCAGTCTTGCGTAGACAGGAAGGCACCTTCTCTCCGATGCTTTTTGGCAATAACCAAAATCATTAAGCCTAACAGAGTTTGTTGTGAGAGGATTTTGGTGCCTGAGATTTTATAAAACAAGAATGGCATAAATCATTGAATAGTCCTTGAGTCATGCTTAGCCTTGGTAAACAGAGTGAGTCAATTATGTGATATGGAGAGCTCAGACTGATCTTCCTGCGAAAAGGAATCATAATGTATGTTCACTAACTAAATGGGTGTGACCAGGATATAAAAGATGTGCAGATGTGCCCAAGGTAACCAAAATCGTCGCATTATGACAAGACGGTGACATAGAACTACACTACTGACATGGTGATAACAACTACTATATTTAGGTCTTTGACGAAAAAAGGAAAAGAAATACGTGCCACCCACACAAGATACCGGTGATGTGCCACATTTCTAGATAAGAAAGTGCTACAAGGGGTAGAGGGGGAGGATTCAAAGCCTTCAATAGTAATCCTAGACTGAGCTTAGTTTAGACCAGAACAGGCAGAGTTAAAGACGGTAAACACTCGACGACAGACACCCACCCTCGAGGTCAAAGACAGGCAAGGGAGAATGAGAGTATTACTCAGGACAAAGACGAGAAAGCCCGACTGAACATGTCTGGGACAAGAGACCCGTGAAAAAGTAATATGTGACAGCGTGAACGGGACAGAAGGACGAGGTCCAGAAAGACGGTGTGAGACTGCGGACAGAGAAAGACGTTCTTGTAGCAGACAGAGGGAGATGGCAGAGCGAGATAGTTGACGAATGCTTGCGACAGACTTGCGAGATCGTACGATGAGAGTTGTATAACTGTAATCGGCTGAAGTACGACTGTGACAGGTTTGCGAGGTCGGAAAATGCAATGACTATTTAAAACAGTAACGGTCTTGTGTAAATATGCCAATAACGATGGACTGGTTGTTAGCAGTCTCTTGTAGAGTAACTGTGAATGTATTATGAGACCGGTGTTGACTGTTTATAACTGTTATGGATTGTGTACAGGGTGAGCATGTTACAGTATATAATATAAACCTGTTGCCATATGACGGGCACACACCAAAAGAAGATACATAAAAGGAGAAAAGGGATTTTCCATAAGGGCACATTGTTGTAGTAAGGATATGAGATATACTTACAGGTCGTGTATATATACATATAGTTCTTTTTTTTATTTATGATTTTATCATTTTTTTGTCTGGGAGGGGGCATAATGCCATATGACGGGCACACTCCAAAAGAAGATACATAAAAGGAGAAAAGGGATTTTCCATAAGGACACACCAAACTGAACAATCAACACGAAAACCAAGGGAAACCTGATACATCAGAGGACAACAAATAAAGAGATGATGTGAAATTCTGCTACGGCTCGGATGTGTTTTCGTGAAGCCCGTGTTTAATGAATAGCTGGATGCAATGATTGCGAGGTTCGGCAAGTAAACAACAGGAGGAGGAATCTATTGACAAGGAAACAATCAATGGAAGGACCAAACCTAGACCAATTCTGAATTCGGAACGGCGAAATAGAAAACTATGCTTCAAGGTGAACTGGATAGAATAGGGAAGTTATTCATAAACAATAGATAAACGCCGACCCTGTCTATTTGGGCAGTTTACAGTCTAGGAGGCTTATTATTGTTATCCAGCACATTATTAAACGTGTGATATTGTTCGCTGGATTGCGTCAGTTTGTTTTCGCAATGTTTCCGAAGTTCAGGTGAGAAGTTTATTATTCTCAATTAACGAGTTCTAAAGCGTTTGACGATAATTTCCATTTCAATATTGATGGAGTTACGTCGAGGCAAAGATGGGTTCTCTCCGGACATTGATACATTGATATACAGAATGAATGTCAACATGATTCCCACCAAATTACTGTCAGCCGAGAAGAGCGCACACTAAAAAGTATAAGTTGCACGCCTTAATTCATTAAAATGCACGGTGCAGCATCGAGGACAAGATCGCACAAAAAGATCCATGTCATTAAATGAAGATGTCGGTGAAGCAAAATTGCGAGAATAATCAAATGTATCAACCTATAAGGTAAAGTTCTCTCATGCCGATACATTAATTGAAGTACGCATTTGTCAACACAGAAAATGCAGCTATAAATTGACGCCAACGCACATATATCATATTATATACAAAATTAAATGGAATTGCAACCGTGTCATTGATTGCACAGTGACTTGTGCATCAGAAGTTTACAAGATTACACACACGTGCACTGGTGCACAAAAGTGAACATACAGGACATAACAGCACTGATGTAAAGAATAAACATTGCGAAATGATTCATAATATGAAATTCAGAAGTGCATAAAAAAACAACCATTACTAGTTTAAGATCTCTAGAACTAATTAATACAACTATGCCTGTAGAAAGTAATTAAGTATGATACACAGATTGTGAGCGAAAGATGAAGTACATACTCAGTATAGTTATACAGATCGTGAAGAGAGTAGGCCATAACTGGACACTGCTCTGTAATCGGTAACAACATTTATATAATACGAGAAGTATTAAACGCATGTCTGATGGCGTTGATGCATCATCTCCTACTTCAACATAGACAGTAGGACAGTATTCCAACAGAACATGGAACAACACTACCTTCATCACAGCATACGTCACACTACTGGACTTAACTTGGACAATACATATATGAATTCACAGTGACGATCAGATCAACTTACACTATTAGATCACGTGATTGATGATTCTATGCAACACAGCAATATTCAAGGAAGTCACGGACGTTTTTCTTTCGTCCTGAAGGACTTCAAGACATTACAGCAACACTATCGTTCACATATCGGACAATAACTTATGCTTATCAAGAAAGTCAGGACGGCACACACACTTGCACCAGGACATATTGATATGGAAATCTACGATTATTCTTCATCACTGAGCAAGTCGATTCTATAAATCGGAGACGAACATCAAGTCATTACATTATCAGTTACGGACAGGAGCAACGTTTAATCACAGCGTCAATTTCAGTCCACACTCATCATATATATATACAAACGGACACCATATTACTTAACCGAATTATTCAACAAGGCCAGTATGAATTGTCATTGTTGGTTGTTGTGGCATTGTCGTTTAATTAGGTGCTAACTATTAACGATGACAAAGTTAACTCAAAATTAATAGTGTGGGTGGTTGGAAAGGGTCTTTCTGAAATAGTTAAGGTCACTTGATTATTTATTGTTGGCAGTCTTCAGGTCGGTACGAAGGTATTTATATCGATCTCACGGGTGATAGCACATAATCGGTGTCTTGTTACATAAGTGTAGTAGTAAGCGAGGGTTATTTTACGTCAAATTTCTGTGAAAGTATTATTGTCTTTTATTAACGGAAATATGTATTTACGTCACACGTCATTCGTCGTCTGTCGTTGTTAACTGTCTAGTGTTATATATTCTTTATACCGAATATATTTTTAATACTAGTTTCTGTTTTTTACATATAGTAACACGTTATTGTTGAGTTGAAGTTGACAGTTTGTTCAACATTTGATATATTAATTACTCTCAGTTAAACGTACTTCCATATCGTCTATTTCTTTTGCATATAGCATTGCTCTATATTATATTTCAGCTAGAGTAGTGATAATTAAAGTAAGACAACATGTCAATACTTCAAGATTTCATAGACATAGGTAAGAACGGTGGTTTGACTGGAGCACACCTTATGAATTATGCAAAACGAGGAGCTGAAAGATTAGAAAAGTTGTTAGAGGAGAAAAGAAGGAAACAACTACAAATATATGAAGCTAACACAATGTTTCATCATCAATGACGATGAAAACATAGAAGACACTCTTATTACTCAACAAGCATGGGTCAATGGAATATCAACGACCTGTATTAGGGATACTTCTTCAGCTATTGTGGGTGTCGATCACAAGCTAATAAACGAAAGTGATTACACAGGTAATATTATTGGTTGCAGAACATTCGGGGGTACCATAGAAACATACAAGACCGCATGGGTCATGATTGATTGCCCATATTACAAAGGTAAAGTATGTGCAGCAGTATTACCAAATCCCGGTGCTGGGTTAATAGTTGGTAATATCCCGAACGCCAGAGATTTCGTTCAGAAAGTAACCATCGAACACAAACCGGACGAAACACTCACAAGTACAAGTACCCAAGTTGAAATGACAGATAAAGAAGAAGAACATACACAAGTGGCACAGGGTACATCAACTGTTGACATACACAATGTAACACAACAGAGTGATAACACAACAGCAAATAATTGTGAACACCAAGATAGTCACAATATGGATGAACCCAAACACGAAGAAATAAATTCTTCTTCGATAAGTATAACTAAGGATCAAACACAAGTCAAGCGTGATTACATGTCTTTAAATGACATTTTTCTAAACCATCCCAAAAAGAGAACAAAGGTTACACGCACTCAGTACAAACAACAGAGACAGCCTACTAAAGTGGTGCCTAAACAACCGCAATGGGATCTGATAACAATAATTATTGCTCAGTTTATAACTTTGGCAAAGTCAATCATTTCACAGATTGAATGTGTCGCCACGGACAGCTAAGTTCGAACAAAGATATATGTTAATTGTACCAGTGCATACATATACGCACAGGTCAAGAAACATTATATAAACGGGTTCATACGAACAAAAAGGCATATCATAAACATGCACACAGAAATAAAGAAGTATAGCACAAATTTACACACAAAAGGCAAGAAATGTATTACATACATACGCACAGAAGTCAAGAAGTGTATCACATACGTACATACAGAAGTCATTAGGTGTATCACACACATGCACGCTGAAGTTAAACAGTATGTCACTAGCATATACGCACAATCAAAGAAATACATTGCTTGCGGCATTACAACTATCTACTCACAAATCAAGAGAAGATATACACAAACCAGAAAGAAACTTATAGATTCATTAACAAAGACCAAGAAATACACCACAAATACGTATACGCAAATCAAAACAAATGTGGTAAACTTTAATGTACAAACAAAAATATACTGTACAAATTTGATAAGTAAATGCAAGGAGCATTACAGAAAGAAAACTACATTATTTGTCTTTGCTTACTATGGTTACTTATCTTACTTCTGGTACAAATTTGCCAAACATACATCATTACAGAGTATGCATTACATATCATACACAAGAGTGAAAATTAAAACATTGTTCCAATCAACAAAGTTACAATGTACAAATATTGGCATGAGTACAGAAGAAAGATTCTATAGGTTTGAAACGAAGAAAGTAAGAAAGAAAATGAATGAATGAAAGGAAGAATAAAAGAAAAGAATAAAGAAAAATAAATTGGGATGAAAGTGTTAGGTTTATATCAACACATAATACACTACAGACACATTAGGGTCTTAGGTCTTATTACTTAGTTATGCCAGGTGTCACTGATATAAATCTATACTATTCAGAAGTGTTCACACTATCTCATATTTCTACAAGTTATCTTGGAAAATATTTCAGGTTCTCTATTCTTCAGATAAGTGTTCTTAATTATATTGTTATTAGAGAGGAGCTTAATAATTTTATGAAGATTATTTGATTTAAATATTTATTCTTGTTGAATCAGAATATTATCTTATATTTCTGATTTATTTTCTTAGAAGCCTTGAATCTTTGAAATGTATGTTTCTTCACAAGTCCATATTTTAACATCTGCAAGATTCTAGTCAATCATATTCTGTCGGATATTCTCAGTCGACTATAGTTAAATAGATCTGTGTTATAAGTTATTCATTTATAATTTAATGTATCTGTTCATTCATAAAGCGTTAGAAAATTTAATAAATATATGTTCAGATAGCACCTGATTAAAAAACAATATATATAACAATCATCAATTATATAATTATTATTATTGCAAACATATAGTTTAGGCAGATATATACTTCTGTCGATTTGTCATTTTGGCAGGATGACATAAGGCAGTTACCAAGTGAAAGACTTTAAAGTGTCATGGTGAACCATAAACTGTGTGGCTATAAACTGTGGCTATAAACTGTGTCGACAACATATTCAGATTGTGCGGCTACAAAGAACAATCTAAGTATTTAATTAGAGAAATTATTTGTGCAAGAATAATATGATATGATAATATATATGTATAGTTAATTTGTGATAGTAATTGATTAGTTAACGTAGTTATATTAATTAATATTATATTAGTATAGTTCTTATTTCTTATCATTAGTTCATTGGTTAATCATAGTTAATTATTGAATTTAGGATTGATTAATGTTTAGGAATATCCACACTAGAATAGATCTCTAAAGTATCTCAGTGCATAGATCGTCTACCTTACCTACAGAAATATGATGGAAAAGCAAGTAATATATACATGAACAACGACAACGGTCAACAGCAACGGATATGGATTGCGTTGAACCCCAGTAATACCCTCGTCCGCAACTCCAGGTATTACCTTAGAGGGAGGACACTTATCCAGTTGGACAAGGTAGGGACTAATGAAAATTAGTTGGTACCGACCTTCCCATGGGTCGGCCTCACGACGACTGCAACGAGGGGCTTGGATAGGTGGGCGTGCCCGTCATATAACTTTATTATTTTTGTTGAGGGTGGGTAACGGGGAACCATAAGCATTTCAGCTGTTGTTGTAATCTTTGTAGTAAGGATATGAGATATAATTACAGGTCGTGTATATATACATATAGATATTTTTAAAAAAAAATGATTTTATCATTTTTTTTTTGTCTGGGAGGGGGTATAATGCCATATGACGGGCACACACCAAAAGAAGATACATAAAAGGAGAAAAGGGAGTTTCCATAAGGACACACCAAACTGAACGATCAACACGAAAACCAAGGGAAACCTGATACGCCAGAGGACAACAAATAAAGAGACGTTGTGAAATTCTGCTACCGGCGCGGTTGTGTTTTCGTGAAGCCCGTGTTTAATTAATAGCTGGATGCAATGATTGCGAGGTTCGGCAAGTAAACAACAGGAGGAGGAATCTATTGACAAGGAAACAATCAATGGAAGGACCAAATAGAAAACTACGCTTCAAGGTGAACTGGATAGAATAGGGAAGTTATTCATAAACAATAGATAAATGCCGATCCTGTCTATTTGGGCAGTTTACAGTCTAGGAGGCTTAAGCTTATTATTGTTATCCAGCACATTATTAAACGTGTGATATTGTTCGCTGGATTGCGTCAGTTTGTTTTCACAATGTTTCCGAAGGTCAGGTGAGAAGTTTATTATTCTCAATTAACGAGTTCTAAAGCGTTTGACGATTTGACGATAATTTCCATGTTCAATATTGATGGAGTTACATCGAGGCACCTGTGCTACTTGAATAATTGTAATAAACTACACCGAGGTGATGTTTTCAGCCAGTCTCCGAGTGTAGTGACTTGTAGCAACATACTTTACCTGCTAGAGGCGCGTGTGCAAGTGTATAATGACCAGTAGCCCTCTGTACAAGTAGGAAATTAGTCTTAAACAGTGTGCTGACACTAGATATGATCACAAAAGTAATAATCTGCCTTATTGGACCAATTGTGTTGGAAACATTGAGATCTGTGAGTTTCATTGATGTAGAGAATGCTGTAAAATCCTGATGCCGTAACAGTAATTCATTAATACATGAACATAAGCTAACTAGCTTTCACATGGTAAAACACAAATAGAAAGAAATCAAATATCAGCTCGACGATGGATAAATCACTTAATTCTTTGACTTTGCACTACACATGAAAAGTATCTACAACATAATTTGCTTAATCATTCTACATTGCTGCTTTATATCGATAAACATCACAATATGAAAGCTACAAACAATACAGGTTTCCATAAATGTAAACAAGAACTCGAATGTATATATTCATGCAGCATTTTTGTTGTCTGTGGCTTTATTGAGATCAACATTTCAAATTTCGTGAGCTCATGCGTATATACCATTACATTGGCCCGTACTCGTTGTATCTTTGTAATGAGGCATTAATTTGGCATTTTCTGGCCAAGTCAATGCGTACCAGGTTTTCAAAACCGCGTACTTAAAATGGTGATTAATGGTGTTAGTTAGTTGCATATCCTTTACAGGATGTAGCAGTCAACTCCGGCATTTTTTTTGGGGGGGGGGGGCGGGACTGATTGTTAATGTTGGGAAAGTTTACGTTCAGAAGTTAACCATTTGCTTTCTGAACGACAGACACTCAAACCATCGTTTTACACCAACGCTAGCGGTCTGCTTCCAAATCGCCCACAGCTGTGTTTCGTTCGCGGTATACAAGATTACGAATTGCATGAAGAATGTTGATAATCTGTGAAGTAAATAGATATCTAGAATGTTGATAATCTGTGAAATAAATAGATAGAGAGAATGTTGATAATCTGTGAGGTACATAGATAGGGAGAATGTTGATAATCTGTGAGGTAGACAGATAACAGTTTGATGACGACAGTGACACGCACATCGTCGACATCCTCTCCCCCAAAGATGAAGTCAATTTAAATGATTGAAACATGTTTGTTGGAATGTTGTGTAACGTCCTCAGATGTTTCCTGAATCTGTGCGCTAGTCGTCTCCACAATCTGTCAATATACGTCTGGTGACATCTATTGTACCAGCTTTTGAGGGACAGTGAACGCAGTTTCGCAATACTGCATGCTGTATTCGAAATCAGATGCATGCGATTTAGAAGCAGACCACCTTTTCGCAATGTTATGAATTTCGGTCGTTCAAAAAGCAATGACATACTAGTGGACGTAAATTTTCTAGAAAATCACAAGCATCGAAAAAATTCAGTGGTTAAATGCCACGTCTGTAAAAGACATGCAAATTAACATCGATTGCACATAATAGTGTGTGTGTGTGTGTGTGTGTGTATATATATATATATATATAATATATATATATATATATATATATATATATATATATATATATATATAAGGGCTGCGACCGATTAATTTAAATTTAATAGTAATAATAGTTAACTTTTGAAACATTAACGATTAATTAATCTTTAATTTCGATTAAAGCAGAACATTTATAACTCACATTATAGTCGTATTTGTCAAACATCGAAATAACACTTGATTGTCTTGTTCATATGTTATCTATGTTATATATGTTACGAGTATGTTGACAGTATTTCGCTCAAGTGACGAGCGTGTCTTATTAACAATATAACCAGCAGAGTTGAACAATCGTTCACATGGAACTGATGTAGCCGGTATGCACAGAATAGTCTTGGTAAGAAATGCCAATTTTGGATATCGATGTTCATTAAGTTTCCACCATTATAAAGGGTCAGCCGATTCAACAACTTTCTTCTCCATTTCAGACTCCATTAGCTTAATACTCTCTTCATTCGGTTCACATATAGTTTCATTGTTAATGTCAGTATCATTCGTTGCAGCAGTCTCCATCTGCTCATCATGAACATTAACTGCTATTTGTTGTTCAATACGTGACCAAGTTCGTTCTTTTGCACCTTTTGACAAACACGTCGGGTATTTGTAGCGTAGATCAAGTGCTGTTGCAATCTGTAGTATTTCAATACGTATCATTTTAGCTAGGCGTTCAATGAAGTAATTAAAAGATGATGCCCGCATCATCATCGTGTACAGTCATATGCTTTGTCAACGATGATAGTAGTGGCAATACACAGCTACATGAAACATAATCTTGACCGCCATGCAGGACCGTGGTCTTATAGAATAAGTCCAAAACTTTGACATATTTCGGAAATCTTCTCCCAATTCGAATATGACAGCTTTGGACCTTTATATTGTATATTTTCATCTGACATGTAGACAGCTAATGCTTCTCTGCCTGTAAAAGACTGTAGCATAATAAAAAATACTGTTCTATTTTGTTGGTACATCTTGCTGCAGCTTACACAATGGTGACAGCACAATTTTGCAACTTGTTTGTGTTTGCAGCACTATGTTTAAAATGTGCGACAATATTTCGACATTCGGTTCATTTGTATAAGTGATGGGAGAAAAGTTTTCGACTAATCGTTAAACTAAAAATTAATCGTTAAAACAAATTAACGATTAATCGATTAATTAATCGTTAACTTCCGCAGCCCGAATAATTTATATATATATATATATATATATATATATATATATATATATATATATAATATATATATATATATATATATATGTGTGTGTGTGTGTGTGAGGTTATTAGATAATGCATACAGATAAAACTACTATGGAGAAAGAAATATATTTTAATGAGGAATAATTGGAAGTGATGGGAAAATTTGAATATCTTGGGTCATTGATTACCAACAATGGTGACACAATGATAGAAATTAAAAGACGAATATCTATTGCTCTTCAATGACTACACTTAATAAATTGCGAAGTGGGACAGATAGAACTACAAAAATTAGATTTTTAAGGGCGTGCACCTTTCCCATTGCAACATACGCCTGTGAGACCTGGACACTGCAGGTCGGCATGACTCAATGGGTAAGAACGCGTGTTCTTAAACATCCGTTGTGCTGATGCCGAGGTAAGCGGTTCATCCCCTACACCGGACAGCTGGACTAAAATGTTGACCTGTCTTCCTTGACTTGGGGACACAAATTATAAGTACCTCTAAAGTCGGAGTGGGTTTGCCTGATGGCGAGAGACACTGTAGGGAAAGCTAATCCACACGCAACATTCAGTCCATCATTATTATAAAACACGCAAAAAAAAAAAGACCTGGACACTAGAATATAAATGTTTATAGACGAGTTCCAAGGAATATCTTGGATAAAGAAAAAGAACAAATGCATCCATACTTCAAGAGCTGAATATTGAAGAAGGTTGGCTATTAAAGACGTTAAAACAAAGAAAATTGAAATAGTTTGGTCACTTGAAACGTCACGAAAGTTTGGAGAGAACAATAATGGAGGGGTATATGCCTGGGAAGAAAGGAAGAGGAAGGCCAAAGAGAAGATGGGTGCAGGATGTGGCGGATGATCTCCAGGTGGGTGTATCGGACGCGGGACATTTTGCTTATAATCGAGCTTTTCCGGAAGGTTGTTATGGGAGCGAGGTTCTGCAAGCGGGCATGCTACTGAATGAATGAATCAGATGTCCAGAAAAACGAGACTTAACGTAAAAGGTCCCATTGGGAATCATGACTAACTGCCTGGATAATATTTTTATGTAACGTACACTGTAATGGGTGTATGATGCCCCTCCCCCCCCCCCCCCCAATACTTTTATACCAACCGGCACTCGATAGGTCATCATCATCATGTGCCATACTAATATGTGTAGGCGGTTATAGTACGACATCTTACACAACTAACGTATTGGATCAGATCTGAGACCTGTGAGCCCAGGTCAACGAAAAAACATTCCCGCTTTGAAGTGCGTGGTAAGGCAGATGTTGGGGCCCTTTAGAATCGTGTGTATAGTGCAGAAGAACAGACCGATCATCACAACTAGGAGAGAATGGTTGTGAAGAGGATCTGTGACCGACACCGAGGAAAGGCCAGACGGACACCGAGGAAAGGCCAGACGGACACCGAGGAAAGGCCAGACGGACACCGAGGAAAGGCCAGACGGACACCGAGGAAAGGCCAGACGGACACCGAGGAAAGGCCAGACGGACACCGAGGAAAGGCCAGACGGACACCGAGGAAAGGCCAGACGGACACCGAGGAAAGGCCAGACGGACACCGAGGAAAGGCCAGACCGACACCGAGGAAAGGCCAGACGGACACCGAGGAAAGGCCAGACGGACACCGAGGAAAGGCCAGACGGACACCGAGGAAAGGCCAGACGGACACCGAGGAAAGGCCAGACGGACACCGAGGAAAGGCCAGACGGACACATAATCAAACTGCTGCTATTAGTACTGCGACTCTGCCTTGGCTGTTGCAGGTGAGGACCGAGCATGTGTGGGACTGACCCCAGTGTTGCTATGTCGGTTCTGAACTCGGTGTATTTGAAGACATGACCACCGCGCCACTGAGGTCCTATAATTATAACTGGTTAGTTGCATCATATCCTTTGCAGGACGTTAAGTCACACCCGACATTTATTCGTTATTTAAGATTTACCAGACAGTATTACGTTCAGTAGTTTGCTTTTGCCGGTCTCCGTGGCAAAGAATTTACTGACGCGATTTGTAAGCCCGCTTACCCGCGTTCGAAATACAGCTACGATATATTTGCCAGCAGACCTTGTTGCGTTGGGTTTTAACGAGTTGGTGTGGGAGCCGGTCGTTCAAAAATCAATGGCAAACTACTGAACGTAAAACTTACCAAGACAACAACAGCAGTAAAATGTTGGTGTTGACAGCGATGTCCTGTAAAAACGGATATGCAACACAAACAACAACAAAAGTTTGCTATTGCTTAATTAGATGCGACATTGTCTAACTAAACCCCCCCCCCCCCCCCCCACACACACACACACACACACACACACACACTCATTGTCCTTAAGAGGAAGCAACTCATTGTTATTGTCAGGAGTTATCTGCGTCTAGCCACAGATCTGGTCTTGGTACAGTAAATGACAAGTGAACACTTACAGCTGCGAGATGACTTCCGCGGATTGTTGGCGCCTTTGTGTTTCAATTGACGGAATCATCAGTTAAACTGTTTGGTGGCTAGCAATAGGAGTCGGCATGGCCAAGGAGTTTATTATAGCGCTCGCGTTTAAACGTCCTGTGCGTTGGAGGCGGGGCAGTGGCTTCATTCCCTGCTTCTAATATGGAAGTGAAGGAAAACACCGCGGTGTTCCGCTGGCTCTAGGACAAGCAACACATACATGGCGTGATCGTAACGGGCTTACATAGCATGACCAGCAGAGTGAAGACAGGTTTGCTTCGTGCAGAGTGCCATTTGTGACCAGTTTTTACTGTAAATGACCAAGATGGCTACTTGTGATAAATTGTGTCTATGAATGACCAAGTAGGCCATTTGTCACAAATTTAGCTGTGAATAACCGAAGTTTGGCATTACAGATTTCATTGAACAACAAGTTGGCTATTATAAATTTTTTTAATGCAAAACAATGTATTCCCTTAGGGAAATTTACACACAGTAGCTACATAATATATTTCATAATTCCTTGCCTGGCAAGATGTAATCAAATATGCCAGATAAAGAGTCGTGCGCAATAATACATTCAGGCGTCCGATCTCACTACCCAGAGACCAGGGGAAATGT
This sequence comes from Cepaea nemoralis, assembly GCA_014155875.1. Lineage (NCBI taxonomy): Eukaryota > Metazoa > Mollusca > Gastropoda > Stylommatophora > Helicidae > Cepaea > Cepaea nemoralis. Next base: position 24,577 of record JACEFZ010000444.1, read on the forward strand.
TACGTAGAAGTCCACGTGAAAAAAATCCCAGCCCCCGCCGGGGCTTGAAACTGGGACCTCCAGCACTCGAGGCGGACACCATATCTCGAGACCATTCAGCCCCCTGAAACATCCTCTACCAAGGGTTATGGTCTTGTCGATATTTTGCTCTGTCTCTGTGCGAGTGAATCCATTCGTCCCCAAACTAAACACCTTCGACTTGTAGCATTAGCGTGATTATCTTCCTTACCATCACCAGCCGTGACACACTGCTCTCAAGTCTTTCTGTCTGTCAATGGTGTGCCAACGTAGTGGATGACTGGTGTCACAGAAATAAGCTTAACCTAGTTCGACGCTTATCTGGACCTGATTGATAGAGAGAAGTCAAAACAAGTACTGCGTTGTTTTTATGGGATTATCTTTGGTGCTCACCAGCACTGTTCACGTCTCTTTCAATCTTTCGCGCTGCTGTCAATAGGGTGAATATCCTCAGCCTGTGTCCAGTAACAGATAGAACGAAATCATGATACAGGTGGTCTCTGTTAACAGATAGAACCAAATCATGATACAGATGGTCTCTGTTAACAGACAGAACAAAATCATGATACAGATGGTCTCTGTTAACAGATAGAACCAAATCATGATGCAGATGGTCTCTATTAACAGATAGAACCAAATCATGATACAGATGGTCTCTATTAACAGATAGAACCAAATCATGATACAGATGGTTTCTGTTAACAGATAGAACCAAATCATGATACAGATGGTCTCTGTTCTCTGGGCGAAGGAGTTATGGAAACAATTCGTAATCCCGCATACCACATTCGAAATATATATGCGGACGATTTGGTAGCAAAATGGTAGCCTTGCGTTAGTTTTCATAGAATGTTATAATTCCTGGTCCTTCAAAAATCAATGGCAAACTACGGAATGTAAACTTGCCTAGAAATCACAAACAGCCAAAAATGCTGGGGTTGACTGTGATGTCTTGTAAAGGATATGTAGCTAACTTTAACTGTTCCACGTGAGTGGCTGCCATAGTTCTCAATGCTGCTAGTGAAAGTTTGACACACGGTATCTTCTTCTTCTGCGTTCATCCGGAGAGTTTTTTTTTTTCTTTTTCGGACGTGATTGCGTTGTGTCTGTTTACAACAGAGCTGTATTCTTGCGCCGTTAGGCCGTCACATCCGACTTCTGCGGGCATTTGTTGACCGGGTTAACCTTCCCGGGTGTTTCTTAGGACTTTTGACTCTCACTACTGTGGTGTTATCCACCATCCCAGCTGGCCCATATAGAACAGCCAAAGACAACCTGGTCAGCCCTCAAGTGAAGGCAGGGGCAGACCACGGGCATTCCCCGCCATCCAAGGAGGCTTCCATACTTGCAGAGCCGACACACAGCGCTAAGGTACTGGGCTCACCAAAGGAATCGTCACGTCCTGAACATGGATGCTTAGCCTCACTTCCGTATATTGGACCTTCCGTTCACCATAGGATGTTCCTCCGGAAACCAGAAGAATGCAGTCTGCAGATGGCATCGACACAGTGAGCTTTCGATTCGAACTTTCCGCATAATGGATATGCTATCCAAGTAATATTCCATTTCGTGCCACTGGGACGCTTTTTCCACCTTTGATGACGCCTACACAATGAGCTTTTGATTCGGACTTTCTACGTAATGGATTTGCTAGCCAAGGAATATTCCATTTCATGCCTCTGGGACGCGTTTGCTATCGACATACCTGTGGTATGAAGTGTGGCAGTCTAAGTACTTCTTCATACACGTTTAGATGTCAACCTGAATGTAGTTAAAGTAAGCTGCAGTCAATTTGAACTTGTTGATATCTCCATAGAGCTTGTCCTCAAATGAAGCAGGTGTGAGCCAAAATGTCTTTCTCTGTTCTGCATATATTGGGCACTCCTGCAGCAAATGTTTAGCTGTCGTTTTACCAGTTCCACAATTACATTAATTGGTATCTCCTATCTTTAGTTTATTGAACAAGTGGTATTTCAGCCTATTATGTCCTGTGCGGAGTCTGAAGATTGCTACTTGTTCTCTTTGGTCTAGTTTGTAATATGCATCATCTTTCTGGTGGCCTGGATGCTCTGATTCCCATTTGGTTCTATAGGTGCTTTTTATAGACCTCTTTGCCTCATTATAGGTTATGTCTGTCAGGTTGAGGTAGTCGTCCGCCCTCTTTTGTCAGTCTGTCAGCCTCTTCATTTCCAGGTAAACTGCAATGTGATGGGATCCACTGTATTACAACTTTTTTTTTCGATTTCTGACATAGTCCTTAGAGTGCTGCTCTTAAGTCTGCTAGTTATGTGCTGTTCTTGCTCTTCAGTATTGAGACAGCTGACTTTGCATCTGTGAAGATTGCTATTTGCTTCTCTTTATTTTCCTCCATCAAGAGTATTTCTGCTGCAGTTTTCAAAAGTTCTACCTTTGCTTTGAAGTTACTTGAAAATTTTCGAGTTGCCACTGACTGTTTTTTTCCCCCACTCCATTTTCTAAATTTAGGAGAATTCCTCCTCCTCCATTTTCTATTGAGTTTTTGGCTGATCCGTCTGTACATGCATGGGTCCAATTGCTACTTGGGTAATGTTCTTTGATGTAGTTTAGGGCTATTTTTCTTTTTTCTGTTTCATTCTGAGTGTTCTTTTTCTAAATACCAGGAATGTTTTCTATCATCTCAGGCAATTGCTACTGTCTCCAAGCAGGGAACTTATGTGCATTGTAAATGGGTTTGACTGTTGATATGTTAAGTACAGGATCTGCCCCAATCTTTCGTTTTGCGGTTTCTGCAAAGTTGCTACGCTTCAGTCTTCCCTTTCCAAAACCATTAAACCTTTTATACATGGGATGGATCAGTCAATCTTCTAAATTTGTCTGCTTGTTAGCTGGGCTCTTACTATCTCTTCTATCCTGCATTGGTTGTAAACAAGTGATCTTTTCTAGTTCGTTAATAGGCGTTGTCTTCAGGCTTCCTAGTTATGATCCGCATTCCTTGATTTTGGACTCTACTTATTTTGTTAAAGTTTGACTTAGCTGCTGTTGCCCAAGCAATGTCAAGATGTCATATTCCAGTACTGGCCTCACCCATCCAGTGCATAACTTCTTGAGAACTTTCTCATCTGCTCCCCACGTTGTACCAGCAAGCTTTTTCATGATTGCCATTCTTTGCCTTGCTCTTGTTCGATTTTTCTCAACCTGTGTCTTCCTATGTCAGGCGACGATCAAAGGTAACTCCTAGATAGTTTGGATTTTCTTCATGGTCAACATTTCTTCTCCATTAATGCCAGGCTTAGGTTGCTGAGTTTTATTTGAGAGGGAGAACACTGTGCATGTTGTTATCTCCTCACTTATCTTCACTAACCATGGTTTTGACCAATCCTCTAGCGCTAATAAGGCTTGCTGTATTCTGCTGTTAGCTGTACTAATATATTCTTCAGATGTCCGTATGGCTAGGTCGTCTGCAAAGGAGGATGTGTGTACTCTGGCTGGAAAATTTTCCGTGATGTTTTTTATATGCTAGGAATAATGTTGGTGAAAGAACTCCTCCTTGGGGAACACTTTGCCCCAACAGCATCTTTTTGCTGGTTTGTCCTTTTGTCCTGGCAGTTCCTGTTTTCAAGGTAGTGGCTGATCCATTTGTACATTTTTTCACAAACATGCATTTTTTGCAGTTTTACTTTGTCCTTCCTTCCATACTTTATCACATGCTTTTTCTAAATCTATCCAGACCGCTAGTGTGTGTGTTTTTTTCTTGGAAGGCATCCTCTATTTCCTGAGCTACATAGGTTATTTGATCTTCAGTGGAGCTTTACTTTCTGAATCCTGCTTAGTGTGGTGTTAAGAGTTTGTTTTCTTCCAGATGCCATGTTAGCCTGCCATTTATAATGCGTTTCATTAATTTTCCTACACAGCTAAACAGACTGATAGGTCGATAGTCATTTGGTTCTTCCAGGTCTTTTCCTTTCTTTGGGTCTGGTATTAGTATAGCTTTCTTGCATGCCTGTGGGACAATTCTTCTCCAAGTCCAAGCTGTAATTTAGGACTGCTAGTAGTTTCTTTTTTGCTTTAGTGCCTAGTCCTATTAGCATTTCATTTGTGGCTCCATCCTTTCCTGGTGATTTCGTATTTTTTAGGGTATACATTGCCTGTTCCATTTCTTCCATTTTTAGATTTACCATCATATATTCTGCTGCGATCTCTGTATTACTATGATGTGTTTGTTTGTCCTTGATTGCTTTCTTCTGTCCGGTTGTAATATCAATGTGGTTTGCACTAGCATGTTTCAATAGTACATTTACAGCCTTTTTTCCTGTAAGCAAGGCGTTTCCTTGTTTAATTGTTATTTGTTTGTTTCTGGATCCTTCATTGTTCACGTCTTTCATTGGTTTCCATAGTTTGTTTCCATCCCTGTCAAAGTTCAGGTTTTCTGTTTTTCCCCTCCAGCAATCTCTTGTTGTTTGATTTACTGTTCTTTTATATTTTGCTGAGATGACTTTGAGAGAGATGTTCGCTTCAGTTGTTTGTTCTCTCTCTCTCTCTCTGCTGTCCTCATCGCAGCTTCAACTTTGTCCTCCAAACTGTGTAGTTCTTCAGTCGAGTAAGGTTTGCAATTTTTCCTCGCTCTTCTTGGAATGAACTCATTGGCTGCCTGTATTATTGCTCTGTTTAGACTTTCCACCATTTGTTTCATGTTGTCATATCATGTATTTATGTTTTCACAATATTTGTTTGTTAGTATGGCAAATCTCTCCCAGTCAGCTCGTTTATAGTGCCAGCGAGGCAAAGGCTTTTACTTCTGTGGAACATACTCCATATTCATTACAGCCTTGATTGGTCTGTGGTCACTACCTGCTAATTGGTCAAGCACATGGTGATCGATTTTGTTGAGGATGTCTCCTGTGCAGAAAGCTAAGTCTGGAGTAGAAGTGGTAAACCATCTTCTGGAGTAGAAGCTCGGTGTGTCGTCCGCTTTATTGAGTAGATGGAGATTTGAGTATATTTCCCAGTCCTCAACTTCATCTCCTCTGTTGTCAGTATCTGGGCATCCTCATCTATCTGAACCTTTATTAAAGTCTCGTACAGTAATGCAGTTTGTGTCAGTTATTTTCATGTTTAAAAGTGTAAGATCCTTATCTGCTGGGCTATAAAGATTGTAAATTCTTATTTTCACGTCCTTTATCATTATATCAACAACTATAATTTCCGTTTGGTTGTCAGAGATCACAGTATTAGAACTCCTCCTTTGTGTCCTTTGCGGTAGAAACGTGTGGCCTGATATCCTCTGACTGAGAATCTGCGATTGGCGTTGAGGTGTGTCTCTTTAACGCATGCCACATATATTCTATATTTATGAAGACAATTTGTTAGAGGGACTTTCTTATTAGGATCTTTCGGCATTCCACTGGAGTATGTTGAGTGTTCCAATACTAGTGGTGCCTGTTGCATTCTAATTAAACGTCCGTCTTGCTTTACCACTTAATTACGACTGTCGATTAGATCCTCTGACCACTCCTTAGTGCCACATTCTCGCTAGACCATGATAGTCTATCTATCCCCACTGGATGAAATGAATGGTCATCATCATTCTTGATGGGCAAACAACATCAAACATCACATCAACATCTAAGAGTGCCTTCACCACATCTGCCCTATGGTGCATCAAATCACCCCTTTAAAGATGCGGCACCAGCCAATCTGTCTGTTCAAACCCAACCACACCAGTGTCCTGGAGAAAAGATCCAGCGAATGCTCAAAACCCGCGATCTATGAATTAATGCAAGGCCATTCTGCACGAAACATGACAGTCTTCACCTATGCCAGCATGCAATGTGAATCATTTACAACAGTGGTTCTCAACCTTTTTTGGCCTATGCCCCCCTCTACCATATTTTCAGAACGTCACCCCCCCCCCCTTTTTTCGTATTTCTTACCTAAAAATTTGGCCCGTGCCCCCGCCCCACCCCCCCCCCTTTTTTCACCATATTTTCATAACGGCATTCCCCCCTTTCGTATTTCCTACCTAAAAGTCCCACCCCCGCCCCTACACAGTATACGTAATAATGGAAGCTAAATTTAATAGCACATACTAAAACAAGTCTAGACGTCCACATAAAACGTGATTTGTGGGTCTACTTACTTTATAAAATGAATTTTAGAAGGGTGTGGCGTACAGAACCATACAGTATGAAGGGAAAAACATTATCAAGTAATCGGTTCTTGTATTAACGCGATCTTGAAATAATCTTACTCCCGCGCCTGGAAACCCTAAAATTCCCCCCAGGGGGAATTCCCCACCGGTTGAGAACCACTGATTTACAATCACAACATGTGTATATTCTTTTCTTCTCTAACCAGCGGAAGGCTGCAGTAACCGCCTTCACTCCAGTCTCAGACTTAAGGTTGTGGTGTCATACGCCAAGCTCTCCTTTACTAAACATCGGCCATTTTCTTTTGCTATGAATCCCCAGGCACTTTGTTTCTTTGCCTCTTAACACAGAGCATTGGGTATATAGCCAGGCTTGTCCGTTGGACATATTTTTTTGTCCCATCCTGTCGTGTCTTCCTTTAAAGTGTCGTTCCTGGAGTGAGGGGAGTCAACACCCGCATTATATTTTACCCCTTTTTAATATGCTGGAGAATCCACTAGCTTCCGTCCAACACACTCCTTCGGTTCATGGACACCTTTTCCTCTCTCTCTCTCTCTCTCTCTCTCTCTCTCTCTCTCTCTCTCTCTCTCTCTCTCTCTCTCTCTCTCTCTCTCTCTCTCTCTCTCTCTCTCTCTCTCTCTCTCACTGTCGTACTATGCCCCCTCTCATTCTTCCCCAACGTAACATATTCAACAACTCTTGTTTCTAACAATTAATAAAGATTAATTTATTAAAAGAAAAAAGTGTAATGTACGTGAGACGTGTATGCGAAGAAAATGTGTGTTGTGTATTCTAATGTAAATGTAGAGGTCAGACTACAAAGTTCATGATCAGATTCCACTCATCGTGGCAAGGATTACACGACATCACAAGAATCGGCACAAAGGACCTCACCAAATGCCGCATCTCTCCCTCCAGACATGTCCTCCTCCAGGAGCCTTGATAACCATGAGGTCTGATTCCCATTCACATCTACAGTCTGGGAATGATACTATTTTTTGTTCCTAACAAACAAATTGTTCCTAATAGTTTATAGAAACCGAGACCACACAATTCCTGCCCAGTGAAAAATGGAACACGGTCCCATGAACATGACGTCTTTTCTTCTTGCGAAATGTTCTACAGTTTTCACTCTTAAAACAGTCATTGTATCTAGACTCAAATAGATCTCTTAATTTTCTAGATAACGTCTTAATGTTATGATTTCTTTGATACGTGGAACAACCACTCTCCAATGTTTTGGTTCATGTAATGTGAACATCAATCCCTACTGTTATAGTAATAAGTGGACTGAACATCCATCATCATTGGTATATTCGCGAATGGTATGAAAATCAAAACCCATTACTATGTTGCTATCCACAGGTAATGTGAAATTTCTTAGTAATGTTCTCAATATTTATCCTGTGGGATACTTATACCATTCAGCTCCACCTAGCAATGTTTATCAACTTCTTCTAGCATAGGCTCATTGAGAAAGTTGCTGGTCAATCTTCCTGCACCAAAAATTATCCGGGATCTGATTTTTCAATAGTTCTGTGTTCTTCATCCCAACCAGAGGGAACCTGTAAAATATATAACACAACTGGTGATAGCCTCCCCGTCACTGATCCTTATTAGATGGTCGTGGGCCATCGGCCTTGCTCAGAAAAATACAGTGAACCTAACTCTGTCAGGGACAGATGAACTCAACACATTGGTTTTCATCAGGCCAAGACAAGAAGAAAAAAAAAAACAACAAACAGAATGCGGAACCCCGCCCACCAGGGAGCACCCACTGGAAGATCCCAATTATCCCCCATTACTCAATTCTCAACTAGTAGAGCTTATCAACACTTCACTACTATATTTTCAACTAACAGAGCTAATTATCACTTCACTACTCTAGCTAGTTTCAACCATACTACTGCCTAAATTAATTAGGACTAATTATACAATATGAACTACCTTAGGCAACACCGCAGTTCTACTAAATCACATCTACATTTGCCATGACAGGCACGTGTAAAATTAAATCCACTTAATTCGCACATGGTAGACATTATTACAATCTATAACTGCAGTGCCAAAGCACTTCTGCCTAAATCAACTGTCTGAGTTACACTGTGTCACCCAATCATGTTTTTGTCCAAGAGTCTTGGATTGTTCACGTGACGTTCCCCTGATGTCAATACATCAGGTGGTTTCATGGCCAGATTATCTCCAGAATCTTATCTCCCTTGTGTTTAATCAATGTCAGAGTTGTCTTTTCTTGTTTTGACACCCAAAACAAACTCGCGTTTCTGCATTGTCTGAATCCGCGTCTCAACAACAAGCTGCCAATTCGCTTTGATGTCGTAAACTTCTCAAGGTCTCCCGACCGTTCCCATCTCGCCGACTAGAAGTAAACAGTTGCAGCTGCGAACTCAGCCTGTTCTTTCTGTACCGGTTAAAAACAAGTGTGGCCCTGAAAACACGTCGTGAACAAGACTCAGTATTATCATCATCTGGTTAATCCACTGTGATTTATGCCTGTCCCATTCCATCCCATGGGACCGTTCCCATGCGATTCCCCTGGGAATAACATTCCCATGGCCAAGCCTGTATATAGTGCTAGCCCGGTGTGTTTATAGACCACTCGGCACTCGGTGGCTGATACGGTCAATATCACACCCTCTACCGTTACGTCTCCTGGTATTTCCTCGTACTCAATTTAAGCTAGGTCGTCCCGGAGCCCATGCCCATTTTAAGATCAACCTCGATACTTTGGTTTAACGAATATGTTTTGTTTGTTTTAATAAGAGCTCGCGGTTTCCCCAGGGGACGTCCCAAAGCCCATCTGTGTCATTCGTATGTCTACCTCTGCTGGTGGCTTTTGATTTCGATTTCTATTATGCGGCCACCCCTACTCCGCTCAACCTAACAGAGAAGTTATATTAGGATACATCCCTGGCTCACATTAATAATCCTGTCACTGAAACAGCCACAATTAGTGACTGACCACGGTTTCACCCACGCGGGATATTAATTTGAAGGTGACCGTTGTCCAAAGAGGGTAAAGGATGATTACATGGCCAGATGAAGTGCCACGGAGCCGGCCGAAATAAAACTACACATGTAAAGGAACATCTAAGTAAAATAATGGTAAGGGACTTAACAACTTCCGGTCAAGATGGCGAAGGACGGTTGTTTGTTTTTGTGACCGTTCCCTTTTTTGCGTGGGAGATGGATATTTTCATCTCCTACGTGTAATTGGTGTGCCGGATGTAAAACTAGGAGTTTCTTCTCAAGATCTGCGCCGATGCTACGGAGTTTCGTGCATTGATCGAAGTAATCCTTGAGTGAATTATCGCAGCGTGTGTGGTTCTGTGGTGTTCAGTCTTTTCAACATGCGGAACAATTTGTGTGTTACGTGCGGACGGCAGTCAACAAAACAAGGCGACGGGGCCAACGTGGTGGCCGCAAGCGACAAGGCATACGAGATGGGGTAAGACTTTTAGACTTAAATGTGACCGTCTGGGCCTCAGGAATGCTCGTATTCTATATTGGAATTGCGCCAGCGTAAAACAACGAGGCCCTATTCTCGAAAACCTGGTTTACAGGAATAACATTGTAGCACTCCAGGAGACGAGACTCGGTGATCAGCTACTCCAAATGGCCGGCTGCAAATGTTTCATGAAACATTTCCTCCAAGACATAAGCGGAGGAGCTCGAGACTGCACTTGAAACCATTGACCTGGTTTGTATTAACAATGGCTGCGTCTCCAGGACAGCAAGCCGTCCAAGCGATGAGGACAGTGCTGTTGATCTGGCGCTAGTTTCTCCTTCACTCACTACAGTGTGTAGATGGGGTGTCCTATGGTACTACGACAGCGACCACCGCCTTTGCAGCATATTGGTAGGAGAAAGGCAGAACCAAGTAGCACACGTCAACTGTCACGACTTTCCAGTATGGCAGTACAGGGCAAGATGTAGTAAGTAAAATAAGGCGCGACAAGCGCAGTAAGTTTCAAGGCAGGAAAAAAAGCTGGGAGCAGCCATCTTGGTGGAATTTTGAGGTGGAGAAGGCCTGCATGGATAATCGTAGTGTTGTAAGGAAATGGCAGAACGCAAAGTCGCTTAAAAGTCGACAGGGTCGACTTCATTGCAGCGGGTTTTATCCCATAAGGCTCTGTCTCTTTCCGCAGCACGGAAAGCGTCGCACAAAGCACGAACTCCGTAGCTTTTAGCGACGACCCACGGGAATCTCTGAAACATTTAACTCGTAAACCGAAGGACGCGGCCCGGAATCGAACCCACAACCTCCGGAGCACAAGTCAAACGGCTTGACCACTTCGCCACAGAGACTCCTAGAACGCAAAGAAGAACAGAATTGCCCATCCTAGGCTCTGCATGCACTTAGAAAGAGATATGCACACAAAAGTAAGCTATTTCCAAAAATATGGTTACGGTGGTTAAAAGTGAAAAATGGGCAGAGGTATGTCAAAGAGTAAGCACAGACAAGTCACTGAAATTGTTCTGGCATACAGACTACATAGAAGCATGAGTAGGGTAGTCAAGAATAAGAGCATTTCTGACTTCCAAGATGCCGACCTCATCTGGTAGAGGACTACTGAGAACAAGGGCAAAGCCCTCTTCGAACGCTATCAAGAACAGAGCAACCAGACAGACATGAGAGGCCGAAATCTTGCCAAGGAGGTCACCTCAGACGGTGTAAGGCCCAGAACATTTCGGATGAAGACAGTGACAGTGAAAGTAATCAAGGCTGTGCTTCGACGATCAAATACCAGCGCTCCAGGGCCAGATGACAAAAGATATGACGACATCAATAGGTGTACCGACAACAAGCTAGAGAAACTAGCAGACATGTACAACAACAGTATAGCTATCTGATTCCCTTGCCGAAGCCTGGCAAAGACCACACAAAAATTAAGGGATATCGAGTAATAATATCCATGCAGAATACAATATGCAAGCTGCTGGAGAAGTTAATTTTAGAAAAATATCAAGCCAGCTAGAGAAGCAAGGTGTTTTCCCACCTACCCTGGGAGGGTACCTTCTCAAGAGAGAAACCTAGACCAATGCAGCAGTTTTTGCCTATGATGTTTATAAAGGTTTCCACTCAGTCATTGAAACCTTTGCTGCAGCGATTGATCTTGAGGACTCGTAAAACAGAGTACCATTTGATTGTTTAATGCTTCAGCTTCTTGAACTCAAGATAAGTCCTTTCCTCCTTAGTTGGATCGCTGCAGCTCTCTTCCAACGGAAAGTAGTTTTTAGATGTGGCAGTTGGACTTCGGAACCAACAACAATATATCCTGGCCTACCACAGGGATCACCATTATTTCCGGTGCTGTTCACTGTGAGAATCACCATTGAGCAGATCGCTGGACCGGGGAGGACATTGTCATATGCCGACGATGTTTTAGTGTATCGTCAGGGTAAGGATAGAGATCAGGTTGTTGTGGAACTGCAAACCGAACTCAATCGCAGTGCCTGGTGTGCTGAAGCTGGGGCAATGGTCAACCCAACAAAGGCAACAGTGACTTGGTTCTCGTTGAATAATCATATTGTCAACACTCCAACACCAACTGTTAATCTGTGTTCAGAGACTGGAAAGAACGCATGCAATGATTTTCCTGGGGATACGTTTTGATCGAAACCTTGCTTATAATGAGCACATAGTCCAGGTGACAACAAAGGATAAGCGGGGTTTGGCTGCCATGCGGGTGATGACGGCAGCAAACTGTGAGCAGCGCCATCTATGTCTCCTATATGAAAGGCTGGTCATGTCTTTTTTTGAGTATGCAATGGCAATCCAGACTCTCAGCCGTAAGCAGATAGAAAGGATGGAAAGGATACAAAACGAAGCTATGCGCACTATTCTTGGATGTACAAGAGATACAGCATGCAGGGCGATGCGCCACCTTCTTGATTTTCTAACCATTTAAGACTACAAATTTGCAGAGCACGTGCCTACCTCAGAGTTAACGCAAACACACAACATCCACTGCATAGTGAAATTAGGAAGGTGAAGGGCAGCAGGTTAAAAAGAGGAAGGTTGTCAAAGACTCGACCGCATCCCCTTCGCCAGGAAGAGCAGTCAATCATGAAGAGACCAGGAGGGGATACGGTGCCCGAGGGAAGGGCATGGGAGATGAGGTAATAAGAGTTGGGTGACCATTCCCTCATGAGGCACGCAGGCGGTGTTCAGAGAGTTAGCACTCTAATCACGATAACATCACGCCTCGTGGTAGCCACAGAGAAGTTGAGTAGACACTCAACGTACCACGTCTGCCATCAGCGTGCCATGTGAGGCAACACGCACCAAGGTGAAGGTCAATCCCCGTGGTGTGTGACGAAGAAGATTGGCAGACGGCCGGACGGGACTTGTAGTGTTCACCTCGTTAGAGTAGCGATAGGGGTATTTGTGTTTATTTGTGTAGAAAGTTAGCATAGGGGTAGCAGCTCGTGATAGATAATACTGTGGCTGTATGTTGTGTGTTTCAATAGCGACTGTTCACTGCTTGTAGCGAGCCAACGGCAATAAATGTACCATTTAATTTCCTCGCACACGACTTGCAAGTTTTCTTGTATGGTGTGCCAGAAGTACCCGATGATGCCTGTCAGTTGAGTTGTTGACAGGCAAGGGTAATTGTGGTGTCAGAAGTGAAGCTTGAACGTAAGTTCAAGCTAATCCACTCATCCACAGGCTCTGGACTAGGTTTTAATTTTTGTAGTGACGGTAATTTGTGCAAACGAGTGCAATTTGCGGGCTAGAAATATGCCTATCGTGACGAAATATAGTGTTTAATTGTGTTTATTTAGTGAAATCATGTATTCTGCAAAGCTGTAAGTATTAATATTCTTGTTTTCTTATATTTATTTATGTATTTACCAATTTATTCTTGAATAAGCACCAAACATGATTCAGGGCGGAGCGATACACCGCCAGCCGACAATATCGATTTTTGGAAACTAAAAATAGCACTGTGCTGTAAATAGCGCTGTGACGTGGAGTGATTGACAAACAGTTGGTCTGCGTCATTAGCATAAAGCAATCGAGTGTGTACAAGATCGCTTAACGGCTGCCCGCCTGAATCTGTGCTTTATATCGTTTATTATTTATTTATTTGAATTACTAAATGAATATATTTATTTATTTAAACATTATTATGTTATTTTTATTCATTTAAAAGCAGTTATTCATATTTTTGGTTCTACTTTCTCTTTGTTTACCGTCACGAAGGAACTATTTTTTGCCAAGCAGATGACTTGGCTGCACAACGCTTACAGAAATTAACTAGGTTAGTAACGAAAGGCAATTACTGTTAGAACAAAGACAGGACATTGACATTAAATTTAATTAATACATATTCTAGTTGTTCGTGAGTCTGTCATTGTCTAAGTCATTGTCCTTAGTTGTCGAGTAAATCATATCGTGCAGTAGGCGTGTTTACTGCTGCCCTGCATATCAGAGGGCGAACAACAGCTGAGTACTTACGCCGGTGTGCCAAATATAGTGTCCTACTTACGAAACGTGTCTCCACCCGAAGGTACCAAACAAGGTGACCGGTGTCAACGGAGCTTACGTTCCCTGATTCTCGGGAACATTAAGTTGAGTATACCTATATTTTTGGCATGCATTGTGATTAATAGTGCATCTCTTTTTTCAGCTTGTGATACACTATCATATTTTTGTGCTCTGATATTCCAACATAGAATTTTGTGCAACACATAAACTGAAAATACAATTAATAGTCCTCAACGAGGAACAAATAGATAACATTGTAGATAAATATTTGAATAAACAAATCAGTGTAGGTAAACGCTAGCCAATTACCAAATAACATGGCGACTTTAAGTGACTTTATAAAAGATGGTAAAGAGCTACAATACACAGGTAAAGAGCTACAACAATATGCTGATCAGAAATTTAAAGAAGCAAAAGATGCTGAGACAGCTGAACGTATAAGAAAAGAGAATGCAGAAAGAGACGAACGCGCACGAGAAAGAGAACAAGAAAGACAGCATCAAAAAGAGATGGCACAACTAGCTGAGATAACAAAACAAAAACAGCTAGAAGATGACAAACAGATTAAACAAAAACAGCTAGAAGATGACAAACAGATTAAGCAAAAAGAATTAGAAATTAAACAAAAGCAATTAGATCAGGAGAAAGAAATAAAACAAAGGGAATTAGATCTAAAGCAAAAAGAAATAGATGTTAAGGAAAAACAAATTCAAGTAGAATCAGAGACACAGTTAAAGATGAAAAGCATGGATGTAGACTCACACGCAGAGATCTCTGCCACTAAATTAAGAAGTCAACAAGAAGAAAATAAGTTCAACAAATACAAAAATATTATCAAACCATACTGTAAAGATGATTCCATATCAGCCTGGACAGAGAATGTAGAGTATCAATTTAAATATCACCAAGTTCCTTTAGATATGTGGGCTCCTATTTACATGAAGAATCTAAGTGGTGAGCCCCTTAAAGTAATAGAATCTATCCCTATTGAGCTTAGATCTAGCTATCAATACATCCATGATAGGATTATGCAGCACTTTTTACTTGATGCCCCTGGGTATCAGGTTCAGTTCTCAAATTTAAAACCTAAACCTAGTGAAACTTTTATAGATTATGTTTCAAATGTGCAGAGTGTACTAAACAGGTGGCTTAAAGCAGCTAACATAGGTAAAGACTTTGATAGATTAAAAAACCTAATAGCTATGGACAAGGTTATATCTACTATACCTTCTCCTTTTGCTAAGTTTTTGCAGCAGTCAGACATTGAGAACATCGAGCAGTTCGAAAAAAAAGGCTCAGCATATTTTTCTTCTAACAGAGAGATTTTTAAGACCTCAAGTGACTCTGAAATAGTTTCCTTTGTGAAAGACCAACCCAAAAACTATCAGAGCAACAGAAAACCTTTTCAGAAATATGACAAGAAAGACAGAAAAGTGTCAAAATGTATTTATTGTCAACAGATGCATGACACTTATTCTATGTGCGACAAATCGCCGAACTATCCGGCGCATCTTGAAAATGTTATCAAGAAGCAGCAAAATAAAAGATCGGCATACAGGCGGGCAATCAAATGTTTTTTTTTGTTCCTGCTATGGCCATTATTCTAATAAGTGCCTTGGCCGCCAACGTATGAAAGCTAACAATGCTATTTTGATTGACACCTCTTCAGATAGTGGTAGTGAGTATGAGTGTGAGGGTGAAAATGAAGACTGAGGTTGACTTGCCTTTCAACCAAGCTGAGGATGTGTGTGGTGCAAACGATATGTTAAGCTTTGACAGCTGTGAACGATGTCACCAGTTCCATGCAGACGGAAAACTAGAAGTGTGGACATACAGTACCATGCTCATCCGAGAGTGTAAATGCAGCACTAGCCTCCAGAGGCAATTTGGTGTTCCACAATGCAATGGTCAATAATGTACCATGCCAATGTTTGCTGGATAGTGGCAGCACCCTTATTGGTCTTCGAAAAGAACTAGTGAGTCCGGGTGATTACACAGGTGACACTGTGAAATGCCGAACCTTTTCGGGTAACGTTGAGATCTACCCTTTGGCAAAAGCCCACATTAATACTCCTTTTCTTTCGGGTACCTTTACTTGTGCAATACTTGACAACCCTTGTACTGATTTAATTTTGGGGTGCTTACCCCAACTGAAACAATGTACTAGTGATGAAATAGTTGCATGGGAGAAATTAAATGCAGCTAAGGCAACAACCAGAGTTGACACTTCAAAACATCATGACCCATTACAAGATGAGACACTACTGACGCTTTTTCCAACCAGCACAGATGACACAAACACACAGAAATTTATACACCAGCAGAAATCTGATCTTAATGTGTCTCCATATTTAAACTTAATGAAACAAAGAGCCAAAATCACCAAACATACATCAGTGTTCTCTAGACTGAAGAATGGCATTTCAACCTAGATGTTATACTACAGGTAACCATGAACAGGTGTTACCTGAACAACACCGTTTAACTGTGCTAAAGAATGCACATAAAACACCGTGTGCTGGTCATCTGACATACAACAATAACAGGCCAGGTTTTTTCAATAATATAAAATTATTTTGTCATAATGTATTTGCTTGTAATGTCTGTCAACAATTAGTACGAAAGTTTAAGGGTGGACATCCTACAGCTGAAGTACAACCCTCTACACTGGCACCCAAGCCATTTGATAGAGGAAGGGTCAGTTCTACCACAAGCACACAAACAAAGGTGCGAAAACAAGTGATCTTGAACTTGATCAAGACAGATTTAGGCTACTTCCATACAAACGAAATGGCAAGGACCATTCAAGGTGGTACATAACCATGGTACATGTTGACGATGAAATATCGATAAACAGACACTTAGAGATATTCCATGTCAACATGCGAAAACCTCACTTTTCAAGACAAGAGACAGAAGTAGTGACAGACGAACAGAGTGCACCAACACCTAGTGATCAGACGACAGACATACAGAGCGCAACTACACTAGTTAGCGAGACTGGCAAATCCGACGAGGGGCATACATTTAGTGAACTGACAGAATACACATGAATATATCAGAATACTGATGACTGGACAATACACTTACTGAAACTGAGACATGCCTTTGACAGAGTGCGACTCTTCGGTCTCACTGTCAAACCAAGCAAAGTGGAAATAGGCCTCAAAGAAATTTAATTTTTTCGATCATGTCATCTTACATCTCTTGGTGTCATCTGACAAGGCCATGTCAAGTTAAAACTGACAATCATTACAAAAAAAAAATTATGAATCTGACCATGCCTACCACATAGAAGCAGGTCAGAAGCCTTTTGCGATTAGTAAATTACTCAGAAATTACAATTATATTTTCGAATGTCTTAAAAGCTTCTGTAAATGAAATGTCAAAGATGCATTATTAATTTCTGCAGTGTCAAAATTGAAATTCCTTTTTTGTAATATTCCAATCCTCCGCTTGCCTAATCCTAGGCTCATTTATTATCTTAGGTCATATCCAGCAGAATCTCCATCACTGCAGTACTAGGCCAATTTTTTGAGGGCATCTTCCATCCGATTTGCTACGTGAGCCGTAAGATCACACCTGCTCAGTCCAGAGATTACATATCACAGGTGCAGCCCTAAGCATCGCCTATGCGGTGAGAAAGCTCCATCGATTTCTGGCGGGTGTGCACTTCATTGTCCAGACCGACAATTCTCCCGATCACGGTCATCCAGAGTGGTGTGCATCGAAATGACCGGATATACAGGTGGTCACTAATTTTACCATCTGGGGTAGAAATACCTGAAATCCCACATATAAATGTAGAGTGATAGTTAGTACATGAATACATTATATATTCTATGTAAAATAGGTTACATATACATCGACAGTATATGCTTAATCATGTACCAAGAACAGTGAACTATCATGTGTCCGTAGACATTAAGTCAAGAACTGTGCTGCAGAACGTAAATATCACCGTGTGAACAAGGACAGATCGTTTCCAACTAAGCTCCATTCCGGTGTATCATTGGTGTGAAACGCAGAAAACAGTGTCAGAACAGTGCTTAATTACAGACACGAAAAGGCTGAGCTACGACACCAGCGAACTCTACACGTGCACTACCGATAGAACATTATGATGACTGTGCAAAGTATTTCAGATACCCAGGCAAAGTGTGTAGATATATTATGCCTATACAAGCAATGTACAAACATGAAGGCAACTACTAACCTGTGGAAACTGAATAACATGTATATAAACTTAATGTGATATGTAATATAATATTTTAAGATAATGACAAAGTAGATGTAGGTTAGGGAAATATAATAGTTCTCATTTATTTTAATAGAATAGTTATTACAGTAATTGTAACTTAAAATATTAGTTTAGATATGACAATAGTTAATTACAAGCTAAAATTAAATTTATGATAAGAATAGTACCATTTAGATTATTACATTTCATTTACCTTCAGTTTAGTTTAGTTTATTCCATCTTAATGAAACCATACCATCTATTAAACATTACCATTTATTAGTATCATCATTTTACATCAGAATAGGTTAAAAAGAGTAGATAAGTGAACATACATCATTTACACCATTTAGATTAAGAACATCACTCATATAATTCCATTGTACATGTAAAAACATTATTTAGCATAGTATTTAGAAAATTACATAATTTGTGTTCACATCATCCATGTAATTAAGGTACATAACTCACATCACATCCATTACATGTAAATAGTTAGATTACATCCCTTAGATTAGATAAACATAACGATTAACATACACACATCACATAATTAACAGGACAAAATGTATTTAACACATTAATACTTATTGATAGAATTAGTATTATTATGTTAGAATGTATAGTTTTATGTCAGTGTAATATAGTGGATGATGAGACCAAGGGAACAAACCATCAACCCTTTCTCATCCGTGTAAATATATTGTAAATACATGACTCGTGCAGCGATTTTCGCACAGTCAGTGAGCTCAAATTTCTCAAACTGAGCCAAATCTGTACAGTGTCACTCCAAGGTTTTTAAATAATCAGAAGAATTAGTGTGGAAGGATAATAGATGTGTGACAGAATTAAGGGTGAAAGCAGTGTGACAGAAGTGTGAAAGTGAGAGCGAATGGAAAATAGACGGAAGAGAGTGAGATTGGTCAGCGAATTCTTCTGCTGCCTGGTTCGAATTTTAATATTTGTCTGTGTTAGTGTTGGTTTTCGTTAGTGAAAATGTGCTAGTATGAATGTGTGTCTGCAATATAGTTTAGAACTTAGATTACAGTATTTTGAGTTTCATAACAAGGGAATGTAGTCACGAATTAGTGTTATGCACCTGTTTGTGGCCGCATTTAACCAAATTATGACACTTAAAAAACTAACATACATACACATAGGACTTAGAAACATAGTTTAGAAGTTAGATTAGTAAGTTAATTACATCCAAACACGCAAACAACCAGAAAAACAAACATATAAATTACATACACTTTTTGTAGATCAAAGGGAGATAACTTCGGGTCAGGGGACATAATAGACAACGAAGAACTATCTTAACAGTGAAATAGAACTTTACACGCGGAAGCGATGTAGGTAAAGCCTGTCGCACACACTCTTGTATAATGGTTGTTAAATATTATATGGGGGACATGAAGCAATTCATGTGTTGACCCTAAGAAAGTCAACTTTGTATGGGTAGTAAGTTAATTTACTATGTGAGGGCAGGTCTTATAAGACAACGGTCCGGTTCAGACATACCTCTAATAAATATAATATAGCATGTGAGAAGAGGGCTCACGCCAGCCAGTCAAGTTTGTGGCGATTGCCAGTAGCCACGTAAAGTTTTGCTACATTGTGACAATAGTCAGTAGAAGTCTATTACATTAGCCCAAAACCAGGTTACCTAGAGTCTTTGACAAAAATTAGAGACACTAATTTTTTATAAACCTCTTGCGTCACAACCAATGAGTGAAAGTTGATGACGCAACACAGGAGGGGTGGGTGTGTGTCAAAGACTCGACCGCATCCCCTTCGCCAGGAAGAGCAGTCAATCATGAAGAGACCAGGAGGGGATACGGTGCCCGAGGGAAGGGCATGGGAGATGAGGTAATAAGAGTTGGGTGACCATTCCCTCATGAGACACGCAGGCGGTGTTCAGAGAGTTAGCACTCTAATCACGATAACATCACGCCTCGTGGTAGCCACAGAGAAGTTGAGTATACACTCAACGTACCACGTCTGCCATCAGCGTGCCATGTGAGGCAACACGCACCAAGGTGAAGGTCAATCCCCGTGGTGTGTGACGAAGGAATGAAAGATTGGCAGACGGCCGGACGGGACTTGTAGTGTTACACCTCGTTAGAGTAGCGATAGGGGTATTTGTGTTTATTTGTGTAGAAAGTTAGCATAGGGGTAGCAGCTCGTGATAGATAATACTGTGGCTGTATGTTGTGTGTTTCAATAGCGACTGTTCACTGCTTGTAGCGAGCCAACGGCAATAAATGTACCATTTAATTTCCTCGCACACGACTTGCAAGTTTTCTTGTATGGTGTGCCAGAAGTACCCGATGATGCCTGTCAGTTGAGTTGTTGACAAAGGTCGTTGTCAGCGTCTTACACGCGCAGAGGTACTCCTTCATACACACTCAAAGAAACATCAGTCGTACAAATGGTACTTCTCTCATTTTATTCAGGCGAACCTGATCACAATTACATAGTATACACAGGCGGTGACTTCATTACATAGATATACAAATGCCGCCTTACATAAGCTTAAAAAAGTCGCTTAAAAGTCGACAGGGTTTTATCGCACCGGGTTTTATCCCATATGGCTCGGTCTCTTTCCGCAGCTCATACATAAGCTTTTACATAAGCTGATAGCACACAGTCAATAACACAAGTCTTACACTCGCTATCTTCAAACCAGCACTCTCGCAAAGCTAAGCATTCACTCTCGGAAAACACAAGCGTCCTCCCCCTGAAACTGTTTGAGTCCCGTCTGGCGTTCCCAAGCTGGACGGCTGGACTTGTCGGGCTGGACCCGTGCCGTTTGTGAACCCCGTGCTGTCTTAGCAGTCTCGTCGTACTGCAGTCCGTCCGTGCTAGGCTAGGTTATTCAGTCTATTGACGTCTGTTCCGTTCAGGGCAGTGTCCCGTGAACTGACGTCCCCTCCTATCACCCGGCCTGGTCCCGCCGGAGTCCTGTCTATGACACGTCTGTGTCCCCACCTAAGTCCTGTCTCCACTTCATCTACTGTAGATGTCCTGTCTTAGGACTACTCTGTGTCCTGACTTATGTCCTGTCTCTACTCTATCAGCTATACTGTAGATGTCCCTATCTATGTCCTGTCTGTCGTTATCTCTGTCGTTCTGACTCTATTCTGTCCCTTGTCCTGTACCTACATTCCCCAACACCCTGACAGTCGTGGATGGGTCAAGCCGAAGACATTCTTCAACAGGTGTGTTCACTGGAGGACTTAGAACCTGGCGAGGGGTGGGTACAACTGCCAACAGATTTCTGTGCGTCCTTTTCAGTTTGCATCCAACTAGACAGAAAATGCAGACATGAAAATCCGGCTGCCGTGGAGGCGGAAGTACAAGCGTTGATTTTCGAGAATTCGTTAGACGGTGATTTTACGTTCATTTACACAGATGGGTCGGTCGTCCGGCATGTGAGAAGCTCATGGGCCTTTACGGCGCGGGCCGGAGGGAGAATTGTGACGGAGGACTCTGGTGCTTTTGCTGAGACCACAAGCAGCCTGACTATGGAAGTCATGGCAGTAAGTAAAGCAATAACATGGCTCGAGACACAGACATTCACTAGGGCATGTGTCCTTAGTGAATCAATGAGCATGCTCAAGAGGATAGAGACGGGGTGGATCCGTAGATAGTAGTTGTTGTCTCTGGAGCGGTTTCGGCTGGCAAAGATTAGTTTCATCTTCGTTCCAGGGCATGCGGGAGTACAAGGAAATGAGCGGGCTGACAAGCTCGCAGGTATGGCTAATGTGGAGGGCGGACGCGCCATGGACCAGACGGACATTCTGAATGCTCTACGAGAAGTAAGACCTTTGCTAGAACCAAGTGATGACTGCGAATCTACAACCATGGTCAGACTGCGAGAACAGCAAATTAACTGATTCAGTGCCAAACAAAACGTAAGTTTGGACCATACATGGTACACAATCAAATGAACAAATATTATAAATTACATTTCCGTTTACTGAGCACGGAAGATACTGTGAAAAAAAAACAAACAGATAACGCAATGACCCTAGTATGGCGATATTTTTCTTCTTCTGTCCAAATGGGAGGTCATATTTGGCGATATATAAACCTTCGGCGCTGAATCGGTTAAAAGAGGTGTGGTCAAACAAGAACACTACGCAGGAAGCCAAAGAAGATTGATAAACCAACACAGAACTGGTGTCGTTAGCCGCTACACGCTGCAGGATTTACTGAGGAGGGGATCCGAGCACTTATGGACTGAATGGTTCGATGTGTAATGAAGATAATATGTCGACTAACTAAGGGACATAACAATATAAGTTATTGCAAGGGAAATAACTCGAAATGTAATATATTTATTATGTGACATAAAGAATTGTAATAATTTTCTCAAACTTTTAGTTAATTTATATATGTCTTCTTAAATCCAAAAAATATTATGGTAATTTTATGAGAAACTTTATATAATTTTAGAAATTTTATAAATAATATGGCTATATATTTTATGCATGAAAATTTATAACCCATATCGCTACTTTCCGTTGACATCTTATGACTTATTCGTTCTCTTACAATGCACTATTGTGACGAATTAATTATCTATATGTAATTTTTATCAGGCCTTTTTATAAAGGCCAAAATGTAAAGACTTCCCCTTTTCCTTGTAGTCAATACTTACCTTATTATCCTTCTTCTTCTTCTTCTTCAGCGTTCCGAGCCATTGAGGTTCTTTGCTGCAGATACAATCCGTCTCCATTCGTCTCTCTGGTACCTTATTATCCTTAGTATCATTAATTTTATAAGTATTACTGATATCATCATTAGTAATTTACAACTTCATCTCCCCTGCTTATGGTTTGTTGCTTTTGCAAATACCCCCACTGGTTGTTTCAAACATTTATCCTGCCTGCACCATCATCAGTGGTCATGAAAGGCATTGGTGGAGTGGAACCAATTGGTGGGAGTGTGGTGAGGGAAACAAAAATATAAAGATTTCCCCTTTTCCTTGTGTTCAGTATTTACCTTATCATCCTTTGTATCATTAATTTTAAAAGTATTATTGATATCATCATTATTATTTTACAACTTCATCTCCCATGTGCCCCCATTGCTTATGGTTTGTTGCCCTAGCTGCTACCATCATTAAGAGTGGTCATGTCCCTTTCTCCTTGTCACCCCCTTTGAATCACGTGAATGAGTGTTAAATGAATTAATACAAAACCAATATGGTTACCAAACCAATGATACTGGA
This sequence comes from Cepaea nemoralis, assembly GCA_014155875.1. NCBI lineage: Eukaryota > Metazoa > Mollusca > Gastropoda > Stylommatophora > Helicidae > Cepaea > Cepaea nemoralis. The sequence goes on from JACEFZ010000444.1 coordinate 47,712, forward strand.
AACATTTTTGTTAATACAAATGCTTGTTTTTATTTTTTTTTCATAAAAAAAGGAGAGAGAGCAAAGGGGGAAACAAATGAATGAACCCTTACAGTTAAGGGGGAAAAAAACAAGGAGGAAAAATAACCAACTCCCTTTACTCCAAATATTACTAAAAACTGCAGTTTGCATTTGTATGTACCTGCTATACTATGTTAACACCATTCCAAAGAAAATCATCCTAGCAAATGGAATCACATGTTGTAAAAATGTTATCATTTTCATAACTATTATTACCATTGCTGTTTTTTTTTTTAAATTGCTGTTATTACCCTCAGTATGATTCTTCTTGTCATTATTATTATTGTCATCATTAGTAATAAAAAAAAAAAAAAAAAAACTTTGCTCATGTGCCCCCACCCCCTCGCTCATGGTTTGATGTTGCCTTTGCTGACACCCACATTGGTTTGGTTCAAATATTTATCCTGCCTTTACCATCATTGCCCAGAGAGTGGTGATAGAGGCATTGGTGGAGTGGAACCAAATTGGTGAGAGGGTGGCAAGGGAAACAAAAATGTAAAGATTCCCCTTTTCCTTGTTAACCCCCACTCACATGTAAATGTGTTCAAGGAATGGAATATGCAAATGGATAAATTTCCTATGTTGTAAACACAAAATATCACAGATATCTCCAGAGAAACACAAGTACTCTTCTTTATGATTTTAAAATTTAGTACACATGAGTGCAAGGAAGAAACAAGAAAAAGTGAGTGAATAATGAATGAATGAATACAAAACCACATATGTTTACCAAACCATTAAGATTGTAAAAATGTGTGCTAATACAGATGCTTGTTTACTTTTTACACCAAAAAAAAAAAAAAAAAAAAAGGAAGGGAACAAATGAATGAACCCTTACAAATAAGACCAAAAAATAAGCAAGGAGAAAAAGATAACCAACTCCTTTTACTTCTACTATTATTGAACATTGCATGTTGCAATTATATGTACCTGCTATGCTATGCTAACACCCTTCCTAGGAAAATCAATCTAGCAAATGGAATCACAGTTTTGGAAAAGTGGGATCCTTATCATAAATATTATTATCATTGCCTTTATTATCATTGCTGTTGTCACCCTTAGTATTTTTATTTTTTGTCATCATTATTATTGATGTATTTGGGTCTTTCTTGCATTATTATTAATGTTATCATTATTAATATATAACCTCATCTCCCATATGCCCCCCCCCCCCACATCCCTAGCTCATGGTTGTTGTTGCCTTTGCTGAAGCTCTCACCTTTTGGTTCCAATATTTATCCGACCTTTACCATCATTACCAGAGAGTGGTGATGAGGGCATTTGGGGTGGTGGGCCCAAATAGGTGAGAGTGTGGCAAGGGAAACAAAAATGAGAAGTTTCTTCTTTCTCCCTATTCTTTCTCTATATATTTCTCCCTTCACATGTAAATAAATATGCCCAATGAATAAAATATGCACACGTCACATACACGCCCACATGCAACGCTCCGTAAACACACCTACACAAATACTAAATACACAGAACGCATGTAACAACACAAACATTATAAATGCAACCACTACCCTTTCTGCCTTGTAAACCCCGATACTGTTTACACCTCCAATTCCCACCATCTTGATACCGTTTGTTTGTTGATGCTGCTGCCGCCATCTCCGATCGGATCAGACTTTTTATACTGCCAGTTTCATCATTACCGAGTGGTGGTGATGAGATTGGAGGTTTTAGAGCCGACAGGAGAGGGAGGCGGCAGGGGACATTATAGGTTATGTCTATGTAAGGCTGAGGCAGTCGTCCGCCCTCTTTTGCTATTCTGTCAGCCTCTTCATTTCCAGGTAAACTGCAATGTGATGGGATCCACTGTATTACAACTTTTTTTTGTTGCGATTTCTGACATAGTCCATAGAATGCTGCTCTTAAGTCTGCTAGTTCTGTGCTGTTCTTGCTCTTCAGTATTGAGACAGCTGACTTTGCATCTGTGAAGATAGCTATTTGCTTCTCTTTATTTTCCTCCATCAAGACCATTTCTGCTGCAGTTTTCAAACCTTCTACCTCTGCTTTGAAGTTATTTGAAAATTTTCCAGTTGCCATTGACTGTTTTTTCCCCCATTCCATTTTCTAAATTTAGGAGAATGCCTCCTCCTCCATTTTCTATTGAGTTTTTGGCTGATCCGTCTGTACATGCATGGGTCCAATTGCTACTTGGGTAATGTTCTTTGATGTAGTTTAGGGCTATTTTTCTTTTTTCTGTTTCATTCTGAGTGTTCTTTTTCTAAATACCAGGAATGTTTCTATCATCTCAGGCAATTGCTGCTGTCTCCAAGCTGGGAACATGTGTGCATTGTAAACAGGTTTGACTGTTGATATGTTAAGTACAGGATCTGCCCTAATCTTTCGTTTTGCGGTTTCTACAAAGTTGCTACGCTTCAGTCTTCCCTTTCCAAAACCATTAAACCTTTTATTCATTGGATGGTCAGTCAATCTTCTAACTTTGTCTGCTTGTAGCTGGGCTTTACTATCTCTTCTATCCTGCATTGGTTGTAAACAAGTGATCTTTTCTAGTTCGTTAATAGGCGTTGTCTTCAGGCTTCTAGTTATGATCCGCATTCCTTGATTTTGTAGTCTACTTATTTTGTTAAAGTTTGACTTAGCTGCTGTTGCCCAAACAACATGTCAATATGTCATATTCCAGTACTGGCCTCACCCATCCAGTGTATAACTTCTTGAGAACTTTCTCATCTGCTCCCCACGTTGTACCAGCAAGCTTTTTCATGATTGCCATTCTTTGCCTTGCTCTTGTTCGATTTTTCTCAACCTGTGTCTTCTATGTCAGGCGACGATCAAAGGTAACTCCTAAATAGTTTGGATTTTCTTCATGGTCAACATTTTCTTCTCCATTTAATGCCAGGTTAGGTTGCTGAGTTTTATTTGAGAGGGAGAACACTGTGCATGTTGTTATCTCCTCACTTATCTTCACTAGCCATGGTTTTGACCAATCCTCTAGCGCTAATAAGGCTTGCTGTATTCTGCTGTTAGCTGTACTAATATATTTTTCAGATGTCCGTATGGCTAGGTCGTCTGCAAAGAAGGATGTGTGTACTCTGGCTGGAAAATTTTCCGTGATGTTTTATATATGCTAGGAATAATGTTGGTGAAAGAACTCCTCCTTGGGAAACACTTTGCCCCAACAGCATCTTTTTGCTGGTTTGTCCTTTTGTCCTGGCAGTTCTGTTCTCAAGGTAGTGGCTGATCCGTTTGTACATTTTCCCACAAACATGCATTTTTTGCAGTTTTACTTTCAGTCCTTCCTTCCATACTTTATCAAATGCTTTCTTCTAAATCTTTCCAGACAGTCAGTGTATGCTTTTTCTGTTGGAAGGCATCCTCTATTTCTTGAGCTATATAGGTTATTTGATCTTCAGTGGATCTGTACTGTCAGAATCCTGCTTGGTGTGGTGTTAAGATTTGGTTTTTTCCAGATGTCATGTTAGCCTGCCATTGACAATGCGTTCCATTAATATTCCTACACAGCTAAGTAGGCTGATAGGTCGATAGCCATTTGGTTCTTCCAGGTCTTTTCCTTTCTTTGGGACTGGTATTAGTATAGCTTCCTTCCATGCCTGTGGGAATATTCCTCTCTTTCAGCTGTAATTTAGGACTGCTAGTAGTTTCTTTTTTTTGCTTTAGTACCTAATCCTATTAGCATTTCATTTGTGATTCCATCCTTTCCTGGTGATTTCTTTTTTTTTTTAGGGTAATCATTGCCTGCCGGTCTCTCTGGCCGAGGGGTTACAACACTTTCTTCCTAATCCCGTTTATCACTCAGAGTCTCGTAGCGGGCGAGAGCTGGAAGCGGTTCGACCCCCGCTGGTGACTTGCGGGATAACTGAGCCGGCCGCTCAGAAAGCAATGGCAAAATACTTAGCGTAATCTTGCCAAGAAATCAACAGACAGCTGAAAGATGCTGCTGTTGATAGCGATGTCCTGTAAAGGATATGCGAATAAAAAAAAATTCATTGCCTGTTCCATTTTTAAATTTGCAATCATATAGTCTGCTGCTGTCTCTGTGTTACTATGATGTGTCTGTTTATCTTCGATTGCTTTCTTCTGTTCGGTTGTAATATCAATGTGGTTTGCACTAGCATAGTGTTCCATTGGTGCATTTGCAGCCTTTTTTTCCTGTAAGAAAGGCATTTCCTTATTTAATTGTTATTTGTTTGTTTCTGGTTCTTCACTGTTAATGGCTTTCACTAGTTTCCATAGTTTGCTTCCATCCCTGTCAAAGTTCATGTTTGTTTTTTCCTCCAACAATCTCTTGTTGTTTGATTTATTCTTTATATTTTGCTGAGATGGCTTTGAGAGAGATGTTCGCTTCAGTTGTTTGTTCTCTCTCTGCTGTCTTCCTGGCATCTTCAACTTTTTCCTCCGAAATTTGTAGTTCTTCAGTCCTGTATGTTTTGTAATTTTTCCTCGCTCCTCTTGGAATGGGCTCAGTGGCCGCCTGTATTATTGCTTTGTTTAGACTTTCCACCATTTGTTTCATGATGCCATGTCGTGTATATATGTTTTCACAATATTTATCTGTTAGTATGGCAAATCTGTCCCAATCAGCTTGTTTATAATTCCAGCGAGGCAAAGGCTTTAGCTTCTATGGAACATACTTCATATTCATTACAAACTTGATTGGTCTGTGGCCACTACCTGCTAAATGGTCAAGCACATGGCGATCGATTTTGTTGTAGTTAGTCGAGGTTCCAACTTCACGGCAACGGGTCGTCCCCATTATGCTCCATTTCCGTGCCAGCGAGTATCACACAAAATGTTCCCCATTGTCCAATGTGAAAAGTGGAATAGACAGGAGTAGAAGTGGTAAACCATCTTCTAGAGTAGAAGCTCGGTGTATTGTCCGCTTTGTTGAGTAGATGGCGATTTTAGACTATTTCCTAGTCCTTCACTTCATCTCCTCTGTTGTCAGTATCTGGGTATCCCCATCTTTCTGAACGGCTATTAAAGTCTCCAACAATAATGCAGTTTGTCTCAGTTATTTTCATGTTTGAAAGTGTAAGGTCCTTATCTGCTGGGCTAAACAGATTGTAAATTCTTATTTTCACGTCCTTTATCATTATATCAACACCTATAATTTCCGTTTGGTTGTCAGAGATCACAGATACTTCGCTGCAAGGTATTGAATTTAGTGTAAGTATTAGAACCCCTCCTTTGTGTCTTTCGCGGTCGAAACGTGTGGTCTGATATCCTCTGACTGAGAATCTGCGATTGGCGTTGAGGTGTGTCTCTTTAACGCATGCCAAATCTATTCTATCTTTATGAAGATAATTTGTTAGGGGGACTTTCTTGTTAGAAAATCTTTCGGCATTACACTGTAGTATGTTGAGTGTTCCTATACTAGTGGTGCCTGTTGCAATCTAATTAAACGTCCGTCTTGCTTTATCTCTTAATTACGACTGTCGACTAGATCCTCTGCCACTCCTTGGTGCCACATTCTCTCTAGACCAGTGGCTCTCAACCGGTGGGGAATCCCCCCCCCCCCTCCCCAGGAGGAAATGTTAGGGTTTTCGGGGGGGGGGGGGGGGGGAGGGGGAATTAAGATTATTTCAAGATCGCATTAATGCAAGGCCGGCTCCCTGGCCGAGGCGTTAGCAGCTGTCTCCGTTAACGTCGAATACTCTCTTGGTTGACGTGAGCGCACGAGAATTAGAAGTGGTTCGAGTCGCGCCAGTGACTTATAAGAGTATGGAGCCGGTCGCTCAGAAAGTCGTGGCGTGCTGATGAGCATAATCTAGCCTAGGAATCAACATACAGCTGAAAGATGCTGGTGTTGACCGCAATATCCTGAAACAAGATGGAAACGCGGAAAAAAAATTAATACAAGAACCGATTATTTGATATTGTTTTTCCCTTCATACGTTACGGTTCTGTACGTCTCACCCATCTAAAATTCATTGTATAAAGTAAGTAGACCCACAAATCACGTTTTGTGTGGACGTCTAGACTTGTTTTTTTAGTTAGTTAGTTAGTCTTTCCTCTTGAGCCTAAGGCGGCGCATAGGGCAGAAGTCCTGACTCTCCATGCTTGGCGGTTCGCTGCTACGTGTTGTAGATCTTGGATATTTACTTGGCCATTGAATGAGCCTTCTCTAATGATGGTTCTACGCAGGGTCTCTCTTGGTCTTCCCCGTTTTCTTTTCCCTACCGGTGACCATATGAGGGCTTGGTAGGGGAGTCTTGTCTTGTCCATTCTGAGTACATGGCCGATGTAGTTCCAACGGCGTCTTCTTATGAAATTGGATACTGTATCTTGCTTAGTCTCTTGTCTTATTTGCGTATTGGTTCTGAAGTCTGTCCAGTGGATGTTTAGAAGTCTTCTAAGACATTTGTTCTCAAAATTATCTAATTTTTTTTTTCTAAAGTTACCGTTGATTTCCAACTTTCACATCCACACGTTAACACTGCAATCACACAAGAGTTGAAGATTTTAAGTTTTGTGTGTTTGCTGAGTGTCTTTGACTTCCAGATGTTTGACAGTTTATTGAAGGCACTAGATGCCAGTGCGATTCTAGATGATATTTCTGGTGTTGAGTCCCCTGTAGATGTCATTTTGCTTCCTAGGTATGTGAAGCTGTTGACTTTTTCAAGAACGTAGCTGTTCAATTTGGTGTCATCTGAACTGTTGGTAAGATCAATAGTCTTTGTTTTTGTGGTGTTAATTTGGAGACCAATTTGCCCTGAAACATTTTGGAGGGGGTTTATTTTCTCTTGGGCATCCGGGTGTGTTGAACTCAAAAGCACTATGTCGTGTTGTTTGTGCATTTGCGCATGACCCAATCGATAGCTATTCCAAAGAGCATCGGTGATAAGACACAACCCTGTTTCACTCCTGTTTCGACTGAGAACCAGTCAGAGTTGCCTGTTTCTGTTCTTACGCAGCAACATGTCTCTTTGTAGAAAGATTTTATGACGTTGGTATATTTGGTAGGAAAACCATAGATGTTAAGTAGATTCCAAAGTGAAGGACGGTGGATACTGTCGAAGGCTTTTTGAAAGTCGACAAAGTTGGTGATTTATTTCGACTGGAATTCTACGGAGTCTTCAATGATTATTCTGAGGGTGAAAATGTGGTCTATGCATGACCGTTTTGGTCTGAAGCCTGCTTGTTCTTCTCTGAGCCTTTCATCTATAGCCTTTTTCAATCTCTCAAGTAACATACTACAAAAAAGTTTTCCTGGTACTGACAATAGAGTGCTACCACGCCAATTATTGCAATCAGACATATCGCCCTTTTTGGGCAGTTTGAAAATTACACCATCTTTCCACTGTTGTGGTGGGGATTCGCTTTGCCAGATTTCATTGATCAGCTGTAACAAACGTTGTAAGGTGTTCTCATCTGCTGCTTTGAGCATTTCTCCTGAGATGTCATTTTCACCAACAGCTTTTTTGTTCTTCAATTTTTTGATGGCTGCTTTAATCTCTTCCATGGTGAATGACTCGCAGGAGGCATCTAGTGGGGGAATAGTAATTTCTCCATCCAAGTATGGAACAGTGATCAGGCTGCGGTCTGTTTAATATTTCTTTGAAATGTTCTGCCCATCGTTGCCTTTGAAGGTCATCGGATAACAATTGATTACCTTGTTTGTCTTTGATGGGTATATTTGGTGTAGGTGAGTGATTGCATAGTTGCTTCATGATATGGAATACGGCTCTGTTGTTTCCAATTCAGGCAGCTGCTTCGGCGTCGGAGGCCAGGCTGTGAAAAAGTTCTGTTTGTCTTTTCGTGCGCTTGATTTCACCTCTTTATCCAACATAGAGTATTTTTGTTTATGATTTTCATATGTAGAGGTGTCTTTTGCAGAAAGATGTGTTAGTTTTGCTTGTTTTCTTTCTTGTATCTTCGTCCATGTGTTATATCGCTTAGCCACTTCTTCTTCTGTCTTTGTACGTAGCCGACAGTGTTTGTTGCAGCATTTAGCAAGGTATTTTTTAGGAAATTCCAATTTTCTTCAATGTTGTTTTTAATATTCGCATTGCTCGATATACTTTCTTTGTTAGCATAGATGCTTTGTACCTCTGAATTGAATGCGAGTTGGTGTTATTTAGTCAGTAGGGACTGTGAGTTTATTTTCTTAATTTTGGGTGATCTGTGCAGAGTCTTGAGCTTTGCAAAGATTGTGATTACTGCCAGCATCTGCACCTCTGTAGGCTCTGACGTCTTGTACTGTCTGGTACTGTTGTTTTAGTATGTGCTATTAAATTTAGCTTCCATTATTGCGGGGGGGGGGGGGGGGGATGTCAACGTCTTGCATCGCACACAGGCACTCTAGCTTCTTCATACACACTCAAAGAAACATTAGTTGTGCATATGGTACGTTTATCATTTATTTCAGGCGAACCTGATATAATTACAGAGTACACACAGGCGGCGATGGCTGCCTTACATAAATATACAAATGCCGCCTTACATACGATTATAGCACACAATCAATTACTCAAATCTGCACTCGCTATCTTCAACTAGCACTCACGCAAGCTAAGTATTTACACTCAACAAAACACAAGCGTCCTCCTCTGAAACTGTCTGGGTCCCGTCTGGCGTTCCCAAACTGCTTGGCTGGACTTGTCGCACTTGACCCCGTGCTGTCCGTAAACCCCGTGCTGTCCTAGCAGTCTCGTTGTACTGCAGTCCGTCCGTGCTAAGCTGGGTTATTCAGTGCACTGACGTCTAGTCTGTTCAGGGCAGTGTCCCGTGAACTGGCGTCCCCTCCTAACACCCGGTCTGGTCCTGCCGGTGTCCTGTCTATGACACGTCTGTGTCCCCACCTAAGTCCTGTCTCCACTTTATCTACTGTCCTGTAGATGTCCTGTCTTATGACTATTCTGTGTCTTGACTTGTGTCCTGTCTCTATTCTATCGACTATACTGTAGATGTCCTTATCTATGTCCTCTATGTCGCTGTCTCAGTGATTCTAACTCTATTCTGTCCCTTTGTTCTCTCTATGTCCTGTATCTACCCTTCAACACTCTGACAGGGTGTTATGTAGGAAAAACGAAAGGGGGGAGGAAAGAATGACGTTCTGAAAATATGGTGAAAGGGGGGGGGGGGGCACGGGCCAAAAAAGGTTGAGAACCACTGCTTTAGACCATGATAGTCTATCTAAGAGTGCCTTCACCACATCTGTCTTAACCTGCATCAAATCACCCCTTAACGATGCGGCACCAGCCAATCTGTCTGCCTGTTCAAACCCAACCACAGCAGGGTGTCCTGGAGAAAAGATCCAAGCGAATGCTCACAAATCGCGACCTCTGAATCGATGCAAGGCCATTCTGCACGAAGCATGCCAGTCTTCACCTTTGTCAGCATGCATTGTGAATCATTTACATTCACAATATGTGTATATTCTTTATTCTGCAACCAGCGGAAGGCTACAGTAACCGCCTCCACCTCCATTCTCAGACTTAGTTTAGTTTAGTCGATGGATCAACATCACGGCACACGGGTGCAACCCATAAGTTCTCCGTTCTCCTCCTAACTCCGGATAAACTCAGCTCAGTGCACGAACTCCGTAGCACCGGCGAGGATCCTGAAATAATTGGGTAGATGTTTAACTCGAAATTTTGCCCGGACAGCGCCATTGGGCTACTCTTTTTCTATTTCCAACTGCCAAGGGATTTTTTACGTGCGCAACAATACACACGGGCGTCCGATCTCACTACCCAGAGACCAGGGGGAATTTTATTACCGAAGTCCACGAGAAAAAATCCCGGTCATCACCGGGGCTTGAACCCGGAACCTCCAGCACTCGAGGCGGACACCATACCTCGAGACCATGCAGACCCCCCCCCCCCCCCCCCCCCCCCACTCAGACTTGAGGTTGTGTTGTCTTATGCCAAGCTCTCCTTTACTAAACATCGACTATTTTCTTTTGCCATGAATCCCCAGGCACTTTTTCTTTGCCTCTTAACACAGAGCATTGGGTATATAGTCAGGCTCGTCCATGGGACATATTTTGCTGTCCCATCCCACCCCATGGCAATTTATGCCTGTCCCATCCCATCCCATCCCATGGGATTCCCCTGGGAATAACATTCCCATGGCCAAGCCTATATATAGTGCTAGCCCGGTATGTTTATAGACCAATCGGCACTCGGTGGCTGATACCGCCAATATCATACCCTCTACCGTTACATCTCCAGGTATTTCCTCGTACTCTTTTTAGGCTAGGTCGACCCGGAGCCCATATCCATTTTTAAAATCAACCTCGATACTTTGGTTTAACGAATATGTTTGTTTGTTTTAATAAGAGCTCGCGGTTTCCCCAGGGGACGTCCCAACGCCCATCTGTGTCATTCGTATGACCACCTCTGCTGGTGGCTTTCGATTTCGATTTCTATTATGCGACTGCCCCTACCCCGTTCAAACTCCAAGAGAAGTTATATTAGGACCCATCCCTGACTCACATTAATAATCATGTGGCTGAAACAGCCACAATTAGCCACTGGCCACGGTTTCATCCACGCGGGATATTAATTTGAAGGTGATCGTTGTCCAAAGAGGGTAAAGGCTGATTATATGGCTTACCCCTGGCCAGATGAAGTGCCACGGAGCTGGCCGAAATAAAACTACACATGTAAAGGAACATCCAAATAAAATAATAAATAGTAAGGGACATACAACATAAGAGTTCTTTCAAGGGAAATAAAACGGAATTAATATATTTATTATATGATATAAAGAATTGTAGTATAGTCTCAAATTTTATATAAGTTGTATAGCTCTTTGTGAGATATAAATAATATAGGCAAGTTTATAATATGTTTGAGATATGTGTAGACATTATGTAAATATTATGGCTATATTTTACAAAAGTGAAAATTTATAACCAATTTTTATATTGTCTCTTGATATCTCCTGTAATTTTTTTTGTTGATATCTATAAAGTATGGGTTTCTACATATAATGTTCTAATATTTGCTTTCATGCCTTTTATAAAAGGCCAATAATCGTTTGGTAATCTGTCCCAGCTCTTCAAAGATTAAAACAACTGAATAAATTATGGAATGGGACAGACCACCACGTCTAGAAGATAGTTGTTTTTTTTTCATATCCTTTACGGGACATCGCTGTCAACACCAGCATCTTTCAGCTGTACGTTGATTTCTTGGCAAGATTACGCTCAGTAGTTTCTAGAAGATAGGCAAGGCTTATATATATACTATGCCGCCTTTTATTATTGTTAGAGATCAGTGTGATGTCGAATAAGTGATGGAATACGTGAATTATTTTGTAGTCAATATAACTGTGAAAACGTCGCTGGAGTTTTGTTGTGTGATAGTTGTATTCTGCTCGTCATCGTGTGTAGTATAGAAACCACAGTTAACCAGTTTATGGAAACAGTCGTTGTGCTGAGGTATTGACAAATGCTATTTAACCACGTGGAAGTCGGCCCGTGGGCGGCCCTAAAAGAATAAAGGCAGAGTTACAAAACCGAGCGACATGCAGTCAGTACCACAGATGCCGCGCTCAAGGCAAGACTAATGAACACCACGCCAAATAACAGAGCCAAAATATACGGCACGCGAACATAATAATAATAACAACCGCAACCGCCATGCAAGAAACCCTAGAAACTTTGTGTCCTTCGCGGTCGAAACGTGGGGTCTGATATCCTCTGACTGAGAATCTGCGATTGGCGTTGAGGTGTGTCTCTTGAATGCATGCCACATCTATTCTACCTTTATGAAGGCGCCTTATTAGGGACACTTTCTTGTTAGAAATTCCTTCGATATTCCACTGTAGTATGTTGAATGTCCGGGGTGTTTGGTCAATAGCTCTTAACCTACTCCTCTGTGCCTTGACTCCACAGCCCAGGAGAAGGTGACCACCAGTAGTCATGGGTGGACCCCCTCAAGGCAGGGGGCACGGCACTATCACCGCCTGAAGGGACTTCGCAGGGATTAGCACCATAACGATTAATTTTAATTTGTATCATCATGGATCAAGTTACCTTGCACTGCTTTGTCAAGCCTGCGGCTCAGTACATCCGATTTCGACAAGCATTTTTCGGGGTGCTTTTCCTAGCCTTCGACTGTCGCCAGTCTACCTACAAGGCAGCAAGCAGGTTTGTGTGTGTCTCTTGATCTGGTTCTTCTCCCTTGACCTGTCCGACATGGGAGGCCCTACCAGTAACTGTGCTACCGTCGGCATAGCTCGTGGGATCAATGGAACACGCAATCCCTTCTACCTCGGTCCACCAAGGTGGACACACGGCAGAGGGGTGACACGCAGTCCGTGGCGAAGTGGTCAAGCCGTTTGACTCGGGCTCCGAAGTTCGGCGGGTTCCATTCCGGGCCGCGTCCTTCGGTTCACGAGTGAGATGTTTGAGAGACTCCGGTGGGTCGTCGCTAGAGCTACAGAGTTCGTGCTTTGTGCGACGCTTTCCGCGCTGCGGAAAGAGACCGAGCCATATGGGATAAATCCCGGTGCAATGAAGTCGACCCTGTCGACTTTTAAGCGGTATAGTTTTATAAGCGTGATATTTGTATGACAGGCTGCGCTCTAAGATTATCCAGGTCAGCATGGCCGAATGGATAAGAGCACTTGTTCTTGAACATTTAGTGTGCTGATGCCAAGGTAGTGGGTTAAACCCCTACACTAGCCAGTTCGGACTAAAATGTGGATGTAAATTACAAGTACCTCTGAAGTCAGAGTGGGTTTGCCTGATTGCATGAAACACTGGTAATAGGGAAAGCTGATCATCACACACGAAAATCAGTCCAGCCGCTTCTTCTAGGAAACCACTCCTGTTGATCACTGTTCTATCCAAACCACCATGATGTTTAACATGGCAACAGTCCTAACATGTCACACACCCTTAGCAGGATATATATATACATACATATATACATATATATATATATATAACGCTCCATTGGCATTATATGCCACCTGTTTTTGAGTACACCATACAGGCATCTTGCTGTTTAGATAGACGATTGTTTGTAAAATGGAGTTATACCCCTCCAAAGAACAAAGCGTGGGCTGAATTCAGAGACCATGTGTTGCCCAAGCAGTATTATCCCTCTCTTGACCTGCCTAGTTTACTCCAGAGGAAAGGTAACACCAATACGCTTCGTCACAAGCTGCAGAAGCTGCCAGACCAACAAAGCAATGCTCTAACTGTTTGCCTTTTGGAGCCTTTATCCTTAACCGGTTGCTGACCAAGGTTTAGGGCCTGGTCTGCCCTGCCATGACATTTAATCTTTAGGTTGCATTTCCACACACTAGGGTAGGCTTGTACTCTCCCAACTGCGTGCCTCTGCCCAAAGCCGTTGGCACAATGTGGGGTGTCGGGTTTACATTTGTTATTAAACTCGTAAAGACTTAGGAAGCCACAATTTAGTGCTATTTTCCAACATTCATGATGAGATCATTTCTATTGAAATTTTTGTTTTGTGTTGTTCTGGTTGTACATTTGAAATATTCCCTTCACTACCATTTATAATGTGAATATAAATGTTAAAATTATGATCTGTAACTGGTAACCCTGCTTCCCCGTTCCACTTGCGAGGGGAACCATGTCACACCTAGTTAAACACCTCAAAGTCAGCGTTGTCAAGGTAATAAGTTCTTTTTACCCATGGGTAGGTCTTTCTTTCCTAAAAATGTTGCTGGAGTGTTATCTCTGAAGTCAGAGTGGGTTCACCTGATGGCGAGGGACACTGGTAATATTAAAAGCTAATCCACACACACAAATCAGTCCAGTAGACTAGAAGTAGTGGCGTGTTTATGGACTAAGCACCAAAAACAAAATTGTATTTTGCCAGGGCAGTGTCTTACGGCCTACACTTTGCAATGTTCAACTGCCGTGATATTTTTAATATGGACAACTTTGATTACATGACCTCCTGCTTTTTGCCTTTATCTAAGAAGGCTGGGTATCCAATCACTGCCAGAGAGATCAGGGTGTGAGTGACGTCAATGGTTCTTGAAAGCAATTCCCAGCCCTGTCTATGCTGATATCAAACCCAGTACCTTCTGAATGCCAGGCAGATACCATTCTCTCTCAGCCATGACACTTGTTTAACAAGTAAATCAACAGTCAAGAGACAACAATCCTGGACGAAATGCTCACGTCCTTTCAGATTTAAGACAGCAAGACCCATAAAGAAGCAAGAAAACAAAATCCTTAACAAAGGTCATATTAAAAACATATTTCTTTTTTTTTAATTTTTCAAGCATAAAAGCAATAACAAGTTGTCCAAAAGAAACTTCAGTTTGTGATGGTGAAAACATGAATTCTGCCGACACGGGCAGGCAGAAACAAGGATGAGAAAACACGAAACATTGCATGAAAATCAAGCAATCATGGGTGGGATGGTATTTTCCTTGACATATCAGTAGTGTAAGTGGGGCTCCATCCAGTCCTTTTTTGAGGATCTTATATAAATCAACCATTTATCGATCCTGATCCTCAAAGGGCGATAACTCTTTTCCCCCCCCCAAAAAAAAAGTAGGCGTGGCGTAGTGACTCATCAGAGGTGGCGTGGTCAAGTGACTCATCAGAGGTGGCGTGTTCTAGTGACTCATCATAGGTGGCGTGCGTGGTCAAGTAATTATAGGTACGACATAAAAAAATACAACATAAAACATCAATAAAGAAAACAAACGACTCAAGTAAGGTATATAATAATTTTATTAAATCATATATATAAAGAAGAAGAAGAAAAAAAAAAAACATAGTCAAGTGACCCCTTAAATTATACGTAAGGGTGTGCGATGATGTGGTCAAGTAGTGGTCAAGAGGTGGTCAAGAGGTGGTCAAGCGGTGGAGTAACCCCTTAAATTGTATGGGATGGTACGTGTAGTGACGTGGTGATGGTTAAAGTGTGCGATGACGTGGTCAAGCAGTGGTCAAGTGGTGGTCAGGGTGTGGTCAAGTGGTGGTCAAGATGTGGTCAAGTGGTCGAGTGACCACTTAAATTGTCGGGGAAAGTAGGTGTAGTGATATGGTGATGATTAAAGGGTGGTAAATTAGTGGTCAAGCAGTGATCAAGCAGTGGTCAAGTGGTGGTCAAGTGAGGAAAATTTTAGTGGAAAGTAGTTGTAATGATATGGTGATGATTAAAGGGTGGTAAATTAGTGGTCAAGCAGTGGTCAAGTGGTCGAGTGACCACTTAAATTGTCGGGGAAAGTAGTTGTAATGATATGGTGATGATTAAAGGGTGGTAAATTAGTGGTCAAGAGGTGGTCAAGCGGTGGTCAAGGGGTGGTCAAGTGGTTAAATGACCCCTTAAATTGTTGGGGAGAGTACGTGTAGTGACGTGGTGATGATCAAGAGGTGGTCAAGTGGTGGTCAGGGTGTGGTCAAGGGGTGGTCAAGATGTGGTCAAGTGGTCGAGTGACCCCTTAAATTGTCAGGGAAAGTGAGTGTAGTAAGTTGGTGATGATCGTGAGGTGGTCAAGTAGTGGTCAAGAGGTGGTCAAGGGGTGGTCAAGTGGTTAAATGACCCCCTAAATTGTATGGGAGGGTACAGTTAGTGATGTGGTGATGATCAAGAGGTGGTCAAGTAGTGGTCAAGGAGTGGTCAAGGGGTGGTCAAGTGGTCAAGTTACCCCTTAAATTGATGGGAAGAGTACGTGTAGTGACACGAAGATGATCAAAATGTAGTCAAGTAGTCGTCAAGTGGTGGTCAAGCGGTGGTCAAGTGGTCGAGTGACCACATAAATTGTAGAGGAGAGTAGGTGTAGTGACATGGTGATGATCAAGAGGTGGTCAAGTTGTTAGGTCTAGAGGTTGGGGTGTCTCAGTCATGAAGTATCAAACTGTCTGCTCTGGGAAGGATGTCGCTGATCAGGGCGAGTAGGTTCTAATACGTTTATCGCTATTGTCTATAATTGGCGTGGTTGTATAGTAATAATAGTAGAGTTGTTTCTTAGTAATGTTAGTCATCATTATCAAGGGGCATGTTAGGTGATATTTATAACGGTAGTAGTAGTACCAGTAGTAGCAATACCAACAATAGTACTAATTATCATCATCATCATGTGCCTTACCAACGGACGTACCACCCACACATTGCGATCTCCAACACCATTGAACAATTCCGGGGTTGACTCACAATACAGAAATCCCCAATTAACGGCATTACCTTCATGTAATGGTGGTACTCATAGTACCAATAGCACCAGTAGTAATAGTCACCAACATCAGCAAGAGACTTATCGCCTGACATTGGTCAGTATGACACTCCATAAACTATGATCTCCGACACCATGGATACAAATAGTAATAATATTGGTAATAGTAGTAGTGGTAGTAGTAGTAGTAGTAGTAGTAGTAGTAGTAGTAGTAGTAGTAGTAGTAGTAGTAGTAGTAGTAGTAGTAGTAGTAGTAGTAGTAGTAGCGGTGGTGGTGGTGGTGGTGGTAATAGTAGGAGTAGTAGAATAGCGAGGGTGCTTGTTGTTTCACTAAGTATTTGTATATCGTATGTAGTATAAAGCTAGTTTGTGTTGTATGCCATGTAAGGTGTTACTGAAATATCTGTATTTTATAGTTCTAAGAGGTGATGACGTCATAACCCACCACTCTATCAGCTTATTGATAGTGTCTCCAGTGCCACGAAAAAGGCTCATTGTGAGATATCGATCATTTCTCAAAGCGACAGCATCCGGGGTGCATGCCCATTACGAGCAAACATCGATACGCCACTTAAAAGGCAACGACAAGGCAAAATGGCGTCGAATACAGTGTAACGTACAAAACTTATGAGGTCATCGGTTGTCCATTCCATCATGGTCGACAAATAGGCGCTCACTAACTTCACAATAGGCTCACTCAAATAAACATATAGGATGATAAGGCACCGACCCAAATGTGAAAAATGTCGGCCAAATACAGAAATAGTTCGTCCACATGTATGCAAACTAGGAAAATTTGTTAGTCGAACGGGACATATATTGACCAAGTAGGGAAATTTGAGAGCCATAAGTGAAAAAATATAATCCAAAGAGAGGAATATCTCATTCCAACTTATAAAAAGAAGGAAAATTCTCAACCAAATGAGAAAAAGTTAGACCAAGTATAGTAACATCGCAACCAAACTTATGAAAAGTAGGAAACTTTGTTAGCCAAAGCGAAAAAACCTAGGTCAAGTAGGAAAATCTGTTAGCCAAATGTAAAAGATGTCGGCCAAATACAGAAATAGTTCGTCCACACGTATGCAAACTAGGAAAATTTGTTAGTCGAACAGGATAAAATATTGCCCAAGTAGGGAAATTTGAGAGCCATAAGTGAAAAAATATAATCCAAAGAGATGAATATCTCGTTCCAACTTATAAAAAGAATGAAAATTCTCAACCAAATGAGAAAAAGTTAGACCAAGTATAGTAACATCGCAACCAAACTTATGAAAAGTAGGAAACTTTGTTAGCCAAAGCGAAAAAACCTAGGTCAAGTAGGAAAATCTGTTAGCCAAATGTAAAAAATGTCGGCCAAATACAGAAATACCTCGTCCGCACGTATGCAAACAAGGAAAGGTTGTTAGCCAGATAGGAAAAATATTGCCCAAGTAGGAAAATTTGATAGCCAAATGTAAAAAAAAAAAAAATATCACCCAAAGAGAGGAATATCTCGGCCAGACTTATAAAAAGTAGGAGAACTATGTGCCAAATGGGAAAAAGTTAGGCCAAATACAGAAATATTTCAACCAAACATATAAAAAATAGGAAAATTGATAACCAAACGGGAAATATATTGACCAACTAGGGAAATGTGTTACTCAAAGAGGAAAAATAATGACCAAATAACGAAATACATCGCTCAAGCTTATGAAAACTACGAAACTTTGTTAGCCAAATGGAAGAAACCTTGGTCAAGTAGGAAAAATCTGTTAACCAATTGTGAAAAATGTCGGCCAAATGCAGAAATAGTTCGACCACACGTATGCAAACAAGGAAAGGTTGTTAGCCAGATAGGAAAAGTATTAACCAAGTAAGAAAATGTGATACCCAAAGGGGGAAAAATATCAGACAAAGAGAGAAATATCTCATCCAAACTTATAAAAAGAAGGAAAATTCTCAACCAAATGAGAAAAAGTTAGACCAAATATAGTAACATCTCAAACAAACTTATGAAAACTACGAAACTTTGTTAGCCAACGAGAATAAAAACCTTGTTCAAGTAGGAAAATCTGTTAGCCAAATGTAAAAAATGTCGGCCAAATACAGAAATACCTCCTCCGCACGTATGCAAACAAGGAAAAGTTGTTAGCCAGATAGTAAAAATATTACCCAAGTAAGAAAATGTGATACCCAAAGGGGGAAAAATATCAGACAAAGAGAGAAATATCTCATCCAAACTTATAAAAAGAAGGAAAATTCTCAACCAAATGAGAAAAAGTTAGACCAAATATAGTAACATCTCAACCAAACTTATGAAAACTAGGAAACTTTGTTAGCCAACGAGAATAAAAACCTTGTTCAAGTAGGAAAATCTGTTAGCCAAATGTGAAAAATGTCGGCCAAAGGCAGAAATAGTTCGGCCACAAGCATGCAAACAAGGAAAGGTTGTTAGCCAGATAGGAAAAGTATTAACCAAGTAAGAAAATGTGATAGCCAAATGTAAAAAAAAAAAAAAAAAATCACACTAAGAGAGAAATATCTCATCCAAACTTATAAAAAGAAGGAAAATTCTCAACCAAAGGAGAAAAAGTTAGACCAAGTATAGTAACATCTCAACAAAACTTATGAAAACTAGGAAACTTTGTTAGCCAAATGGAAGAAACCTTGTTCAAGTAGGAAAATCTGTTAGCCAAATGTGAAAAATGTCGGCCAAAGGCAGAAATAGTTCGGCCACAAGCATGCAAACAAGGAAAGGTTGTTAGCCAGATAGGAAAAGTATTAACCAAGTAAGAAAATGTGATAGCCAAAGGTGAAAAAATATCAGCCAAAAAGAGAAATATCTCATCCAAATTTATAAAAAGAAGGAAAATTCTCAACCAAATGAGAAAAAGTTAGACCAAATATAGTAACATCTCAACCAAACTTATGAAAACTAGGAAACTTTGTTAGCCAAAGCGAAAAAACCTAGGTCAAGTAGGAAAATCTGTTAGCCAAATGTAAAAAATGTCGGCCAAATACAGAAATACCTCGTCCGCACTTATAAAAAGTAGGAGAACTATTTGCCAAATAGGAAAAAGTTAGGCCAAATACAGAAATATCTCAACCAAACATATAAAAAATATTACCCAAGTAGGGAAATTTGAGAGCCAAATATAAAAAAAAAAAATATCACCCAAAGAGAGGAATATCTCGGCCAGACTTATAAAAAGAAGGAAAATTCTCAACCAAATGAGAAAAAGTTAGACCAAATACAGAAATATCTCAACCAAACATATAAAAAATAGGAAAATTGATAACCAAACGGGAAATATATTGACCAACTAGGGACATGTGTTACTCAAAGAGGAAAAATAATGACCAAGTAACGAAATACATCGCTCAAACTTATGAAAACTACGAAACTTTGTTAGCCAAAGTGAAAAAAAAAATCTTGTTCAAGTAGGAAAATCTGTTAGCCAAATGTGAAAAATGTCGGACAAATGCAGAAATAGTTCGGTCACACATATGCAAACTAGGAAAAGTTGTTAGCCAGATAGGAAAAGTATTGGCCAAGTAGGAAAATTTGAAAACCAAATGTGAAAAAATATCACCCAAAGAGAGAAATATCTCTTATAAAAAGTTGGAAAATTTGTCAACCAAATGGGGTAAACTTAGACCAAATACAGAAACATCTTAACCACATTGATAAGAAACGAGGGGAAAATGTCGACCAAATACAGAAATAACTCAACCCAATTTATAAATATGGCAACCAAACTTATGAAACGTAGGCAAATGTGTTAACCAAAAGGGGAAAATATGGTACACGTAACGAAATATCTCATCCAATCTTATAAAAAATAAGAAAATATGTCAACCAAACGCGAACAATGTCGGCCAAATACAGAAATTTCTCAACCAAACTCATGAAAAGTAGGAACAACTTGTTACCCAAATAGGAAAAATATTGGTCAAGTAAAGAAATAGCGTGGTCAAACCTATAAAAACGTACCAACATTTGTTAACACAACTTGGCCACTTGTTCTTCAAACTTGCTCGCTGGCTCAAACAATTTGTCCACTTGCTATTACAATCGGTCGACCTATCCTATCAACTCACACACTTACCATAACAACTGTCCCTTTTCCCCAACAACGTGTCCACCGACTCTCTCGTATTATCGACTCGCCCTATCAACTTACCCACTGACTCTAACAACTTCCCCACAGGGGCTCACAAAATTTCCACTTGTTATTACAAATTGTCGACAGTCTCGCCCAAATTACCACTTACTCTTACAAACTGTCCCAACTGCGCGCACAAAGGTGTCCACTTGTGATTTCACGGCCTCCTCATCACATAGATAAGTAGCCCTTATAAAATACAAATGTATCCCTTAAGTCATACAGAAGTGTCCCCCATATTGTCATTAAAAAAAATATTTGTGTGTGTAGGTAAGTTCATGTCTTTGGCAGTTCATATTTTGTAAATTCATTTCTTCACCATAAGATTTGTGTAAGTTCACACCCTCAGCATAAATTTTGTTGTGTAAGTTCATGTCTTCGACAGTTCATGTTTTGCTAAGGCCTAGTTTTAGTGAAAAGGCAGAAGTCTATTGGCTAGAATTTCAACCTGAGTGGTCAATTACTAACACTGCCTGTGGACAGCTATTCTTACCCATGCGCTAAAGTTGAGAAAATGAACTTCCGTTGAATGGAAGCTACCTCAGACTTGACTTATTAAAACCCTCTGGAAGAAGTAGCGGCAGCTTAACCAGGAAAAGATCGAATTAGTTATCCCCCTTAGTCTGGGAATTATGAAAATATATGCTCACACAAGCGATATTACTCATGACGTCATATAAACAAAAATATAAACGATAACAAATGAGGCAGAGCCACAATTGTTATCCTTTATATTTTTGTTTATATGACGTCATGAGTAATATCGCTTGTGTGAGCATATATTTTCATAATTCCCAGACTAAGGGGGATAACTAATTCGATCTTTTCCTGGTTAAGCTGCCGCTACTTCTTCCAGAGGGTTTTAATAAGTCAAGTCTGCGGTAGCTTCCATTCAACAGGAAGTTCATTTTCTCAACTTTAGCGCATGGGTAAGAATAGCTGTCCACAGGACAGTGTTAGTAATTGACCACTCAGGTTGAAATTCTAGCCAATAGACTTCTGCCTTTTCACTAAAACTAGGTCTTAGCAAAACATGAACTGTCGAAGACATGAACTTACACAACAAAATTTATGCTGAGGGTGTGAACTTACACAAATCTTATGGTGAAGAAATGAATTTACAAAATATGAACTGCCAAAGACATGAACTTACCTACACACACAAATATTTTTTTTTTAATGACAATATGGGGGACACTTCTGTATGACTTAAGGGATACATTTGTATTTTATAAGGGCTACTTATCTATGTGATGAGGAGGCCGTGAAATCACAAGTGGACACCTTTGTGCGCGCAGTTGGGACAGTTTGTAAGAGTAAGTGGTAATTTGGGCGAGACTGTCGACAATTTGTAATAACAAGTGGAAATTTTGTGAGCCCCTGTGGGGAAGTTGTTAGAGTCAGTGGGTAAGTTGATAGGGCGAGTCGATAATACGAGAGAGTCGGTGGACACGTTGTTGGGGAAAAGGGACAGTTGTTATGGTAAGTGTGTGAGTTGATAGGATAGGTCGACCGATTGTAATAGCAAGTGGACAAATTGTTTGAGCCAGCGAGCAAGTTTGAAGAACAAGTGGCCAAGTTGTGTTAACAAATGTTGGTACGTTTTTATAGGTTTGACCACGCTATTTCTTTACTTGACCAATATTTTTCCTATTTGGGTAACAAGTTGTTCCTACTTTTCATGAGTTTGGTTGAGAAATTTCTGTATTTGGCCGACATTGTTCGCGTTTGGTTGACATATTTTCTTATTTTTTATAAGTTTGGATGAGATATTTCGTTACGTGTACCATATTTTCCCCTTTTGGTTAACACATTTGCCTACGTTTCATAAGTTTGGTTGCCATATTTATAAATTGGGTTGAGTTATTTCTGTATTTGGTCGACATTTTCCCCTCGTTTCTTATCAATGTGGTTAAGATGTTTCTGTATTTGGTCTAAGTTTACCCCATTTGGTTGACAAATTTTCCAACTTTTTATAAGAGATATTTCTCTCTTTGGGTGATATTTTTTCACATTTGGTTTTCAAATTTTCCTACTTGGCCAATACTTTTCCTATCTGGCTAACAACTTTTCCTAGTTTGCATATGTGTGACCGAACTATTTCTGCATTTGTCCGACATTTTTCACATTTGGCTAACAGATTTTCCTACTTGAACAAGGTTTTTTTTCACTTTGGCTAACAAAGTTTCCTAGTTTTCATAAGTTTGAGCGATGTATTTCGTTACTTGGTCATTATTTTTCCTCTTTGAGTAACACATGTCCCTAGTTGGTCAATATATTTCCCGTTTGGTTATCAATTTTCCTATTTTTTATATGTTTGGTTGAGATATTTCTGTATTTGGTCTAACTTTTTCTCATTTGGTTGAGAATTTTCCTTCTTTTTATAAGTCTGGCCGAGATATTCCTCTCTTTGGGTGATATTTTTTTTTTTTTTTTATATTTGGCTCTCAAATTTCCCTACTTGGGTAATATTTTTTATATGTTTGGTTGAGATATTTCTGTATTTGGCCTAACTTTTTCCTATTTGGCAAATAGTTCTCCTACTTTTTATAAGTGCGGACGAGGTATTTCTGTATTTGGCCGACATTTTTTACATTTGGCTAACAGATTTTCCTACTTGACCTAGGTTTTTTTCGCTTTGGCTAACAAAGTTTCCTAGTTTTCATAAGTTTGGTTGAGATGTTACTATATTTGGTCTAACTTTTTCTCATTTGGTTGAGAATTTTCCTTCTTTTTATAAATTTGGATGAGATATTTCTCTTTTTGGCTGATATTTTTTCACCTTTGGCTATCACATTTTCTTACTTGGTTAATACTTTTCCTATCTGGCTAACAACCTTTCCTTGTTTGCATGCTTGTGGCCGAACTATTTCTGCCTTTGGCCGACATTTTTCACATTTGGCTAACAGATTTTTTCCTACTTGACCAAGGTTTCTTCCATTTGGCTAACAAAGTTTCCTAGTTTTCATAAGTTTGGTTGAGATGTTACTATATTTGGTCTAACTTTTTCTCCTTTGGTTGAGAATTTTCCTTCTTTTTATAAGTTTGGATGAGATATTTCTCTCTTTGTCTGATATTTTTTTCCCCTTTGGGTATCACATTTTCTTACTTGGTTAATACTTTTACTATCTGGCTAACAACCTTTCCTTGTTTGCATACTGTGGCCGAGAGCTATTTCTGCCTTTGGCCGACATTTTTTACATTTGGCTAACAGATTTTCCTACTTGAACAAGGTTTTTATTCTCGTTGGCTAACAAAGTTTCGTAGTTTTCATAAGTTTGGTTGAGATGTTACTATATTTGGTCTAACTTTTTCTCATTTGGTTGAGAATTTTCCTTCTTTTTATAAGTTTGGATGAGATATTTCTCTCTTTGTCTGATATTTTTCCCCCTTTGGGTATCACATTTTCTTACTTGGTTAATACTTTTCCTATCTGGCTAACAACCTTTCCTTGTTTGCATACGTGTGGTCGAACTATTTCTGCATTTGGCCGACATTTTTCACAATTGGTTAACAGATTTTTCCTACTTGACCAAGGTTTCTTCCATTTGGCTAACAAAGTTTCGTAGTTTTCATAAGCTTGAGCGATGTATTTCGTTATTTGGTCATTATTTTTCCTCTTTGAGTAACACATTTCCCTAGTTGGTCAATATATTTCCCGTTTGGTTATCAATTTTCCTATTTTTTATATGTTTGGTTGAAATATTTCTGTATTTGGCCTAACTTTTTCCCATTTGGCACATAGTTCTCCTACTTTTTATAAGTCTGGCCGAGATATTCCTCTCTTTGGGTGATATTTTTTTTTTTTTACATTTGGCTATCAAATTTTCCTACTTGGGCAATATTTTTCCTATCTGGCTAACAACCTTTCCTTGTTTGCATACGTGCGGACGAGGTATTTCTGTATTTGGCCGACATTTTTTACATTTGGCTAACAGATTTTCCTACTTGACCTAGGTTTTTTCGCTTTGGCTAACAAAGTTTCCTACTTTTCATAAGTTTGGTTGCGATGTTACTATACTTGGTCTAACTTTTTCTCATTTGGTTGAGAATTTTCATTCTTTTTATAAGTTGGAACGAGATATTCATCTCTTTGGATTATATTTTTTCACTTATGGCTCTCAAATTTCCCTACTTGGGCAATATTTTATCCTGTTCGACTAACAAATTTTCCTAGTTTGCATACGTGTGGACGAACTATTTCTGTATTTGGCCGACATCTTTTACATTTGGCTAACAGATTTTCCTACTTGACCTAGGTTTTTTCGCTTTGGCTAACAAAGTTTCCTACTTTTCATAAGTTTGGTTGCGATGTTACTATACTTGGTCTAACTTTTTCTCATTTGGTTGAGAATTTTCCTTCTTTTTATAAGTTGGAATGAGATATTCCTCTCTTTGGATTATATTTTTTCACTTATGGCTCTCAAATTTCCCTACTTGGTCAATATATGTCCCGTTCGACTAACAAATTTTCCTAGTTTGCATACATGTGAACGAAGTATTTCTGTATTTGGCCGACATTTTTCACATTTGGGTCGGTGCCTTATCATCCTATATGTTTATTTGAGTGAGCCTATTGTGAAGTTAGTGAGCGCCTATTTGTCGACCATGATGGAATGGACAACCGATGACCTCATAAGTTTTGTACGTTACACTGTATTCGACGCCATTTTGCCTTGTCGTTGCCTTTTAAGTGGCGTATCGATGTTTGCTCGTAATGGGCATGCACCCCGGATGCTGTCGCTTTGAGAAATGATCGATATCTCACAATGAGCCTTTTTCGTGGCACTGGAGACACTATCAATAAGCTGATAGAGTGGTGGGTTATGACGTCATCACCTCTTAGAACTATAAAATACAGCTATTTCAGTAACACCTTACATGGCATACAACACAAACTAGCTTTATACTACATACTATATACAAATACTTAGTGAAACAACAAGCACCCTCGCTATTCTACTACTCCTACTATTACCACCACCACCACCACCACCGCTGCTGCTGCTGCTACTACTACTACTACTACTACTACTACTACTACTACTACTACTACTACTACTACTACTACTACTACTACTACTACTACTACTATTACCAATATTATTACTATTTGTATCCATGGTGTCGGAGATCATAGTTTATGGAGTGTCATACTGACCAATGTCAGGCGATAAGTCTCTTGCTGATGTTGGTGACTATTACTACTGGTGCTATTGGTACTATGAGTACCACCATTACATGAAGGTAATACCGTTAATTGGGGATTTCTGTATTGTGAGTCAACCCCGGAATTGTTCAATGGTATTGGAGATCGCAATGTGTGGGTGATACGTCCGTTGGTAAGACACGTGATGATGATGATAATTAATACTATTGTTGGTATTGCTACTACTGGTACTACTACTACCGTTATAAATATCACCTAACATGTCCCTTGATGATGATGACTAACATTACTACGAAACAACTCTACTATTATTACTATACAACCACGCCAATTATAGACAATAGCGCTAAATGTATTAGAACCTACTCGCCCTGATCAGCGACATCCTTCCCAGAGCAGACAGTTTGATACTTCATGACTGAGACACCCCAACCTCTAGACCTAACAACTTGACCACCTCTTGATCATCACCATGTCACTACACCTACTCTCCTCTACAATTTATGTGGTCACTCGACCACTTGACCACCGCTTGACCACCACTTGACGACTACTTGACTACATTTTGATCATCTTCGTGTCACTACACGTACTCTTCCCATCAATTTAAGGGGTAACTTGACCACTTGACCACCCCTTGACCACTCCTTGACCACCTCTTGATCATCACCACATCACTAACTGTACCCTCCCATACAATTTAGGGGGTCATTTAACCACTTGACCACCCCTTGACCACCTCTTGACCACTACTTGACCACCTCACGATCATCACCAACTTACTACACTCACTTTCCCTGACAATTTAAGGGGTCACTCGACCACTTGACCACATCTTGACCACCCCTTGACCACACCCTGACCACCACTTGACCACCTCTTGATCATCACCACGTCACTACACGTACTCTCCCCAACAATTTAAGGGGTCATTTAACCACTTGACCACCCCTTGACCACCGCTTGACCACCTCTTGACCACTAATTTACCACCCTTTAATCATCACCATATCATTACAACTACTTTCCCCGACAATTTAAATGGTCACTCGACCACTTGACCACTGCTTGACCACTGCTTGACCACTAATTAACCACCCTTTAATCATCACCATATCATTACAACTACTTTCCCCGACAATTTAAATGGTCACTCGACCACTTGACCACTGCTTGACCACTGCTTGACCACTAATTAACCACCCTTTAATCATCACCATATCATTACAACTACTTTCCACTAAAATTTTCCTCACTTGACCACCACTTGACCACTACTTGACCACTGCTTGACCACTAATTTACCACCCTTTAATCATCACCATATCACTACACCTACTTTCCCCGACAATTTAAGTGGTCACTCGACCACTTGACCACATCTTGACCACCACTTGACCACACCCTGACCACTGCTTGACCACCTCTTGATCATCACCACGTCACTACACGTACCATCCCATACAATTTAAGGGGTCACTTGACCACCCCTTGACCACTTGACCACCCCTTGACCACTACTTGACCACCTCTTGACCACATCATCGCACACCCTTACGTATAATTTAAGGGGTCACTTGACTATGTTTTTTTTTTTTTCTTCTTCTTCTTTTCTATATATGATTTAATAAAATTATTATATACCTTACTTGAGTCGTTTGTTTTCTTTATTGATGTTTTATGTTGTATTTTTTTATGTCGTACCTATAATTACTTGACCACGCACGCCACCTATGATGAGTCACTAGAACACGCCACCTCTGATGAGTCACTTGACCACGCCACCTCTGATGAGTCACTACGCCACGCCTACTTTTTTTTTGGGGGGGGGAAAAGAGTTATCGCCCTTTGAGGATCAGGATCGATAAATGGTTGATTTATATAAGATCCTCAAAAAAGGACTGGATGGAGCCCCACTTACACTACTCATATCCACACAGAGAGAGAGAGAGAGAGAGAGTGAACGAACGAGAGAGAGAGAGAGTGAACGAACGAGAGAGAGAGAGAGAGAGTGAACGAACGAGAGAGAGAGAGATAGCAGGAAAGAGAGAGTGTTGAGTGTGTGTGTCTATATATATATATATTTATGTTACATGCAGAAGACTGCAAGGCCGGTCTGTCTCAACACTAATATAGAAGAGGAACAACAAAGAATGATCTGGTACTGTCTATGCCTATTCTTATAATCGGTGGAAACATAATCATGAACATATTAAATGAGAACTTGCCCACATGGTTCAGTGGAATCAGGACGAGAGAGTGAGCTCGACTTTATGCAACTCTCTCGCACATCAAATCCATGCACAAGTCGTACTGCCTTATCATCTCAAACCCATTCCAACAGATAACAATCCAGTCCTCTCTGCAATGACATGCAAACATCAAAGTCATTGAAAGAAGTCACCAATCTTAGGCTCATCCCCAGCCACTAATACTGTCAGGCCATTTTTCTGTATCACCCCCTGGTCATCACTAATCCATCATTTTGTTGGTCTGCTCCATTTGTTCTATGCTGGCTTGGTGGCTAGTATACTTGCCTGGCAGTTATTCGTTTGAATGCCCAATGAGGTAGATTGCTAAACTGACATGACCCTGGCTTGACCCAGTCTAAAAGAGGATCCCAGAAACCATCCTGGGAAGTAAAGGTGGTGGTGATACTAGCTTCATCACTTACGAATCTACAAGGGATGGTCAATAAGTAATGCCTCCTATATTGTATCTATGTAAATACTTTATCCGTGTGCAATTTATTAATTTATCTGGATTCCTCATCCACTCTTCTGCACT
This sequence comes from Cepaea nemoralis, assembly GCA_014155875.1. NCBI lineage: Eukaryota > Metazoa > Mollusca > Gastropoda > Stylommatophora > Helicidae > Cepaea > Cepaea nemoralis. Next base: position 75,981 of record JACEFZ010000444.1, read on the forward strand.
ATGTGTCACTACCTACCAGTTTCAGTTACAGGTTGCCCAACAGTAATGGTTTTAAAATAGTCACCAAAGAAGTTAGGTTAAAGCAATTTATGTCATAGCTTTCTTCAATGCTGAAGGTGAGACCCAGGTTCATGGAAGTATTGTGTGAAATATGACAAATTCAGTCTGACATATGACACATGAAACACAGTTCATCCAGTGTTACCCAACGGTCACCACGAATGATGTCATCAACTCGATGAATGTTGTGTGGAGTCAATGCAGTTGATGGATGGTCAGTCCACTTTACGTCAGCCAGTGAGTAGTGACATACTTCAGCTTCGTCACAGCGACATGCACAAAGGCGGATAGTGCTAACATCCACTTTTGAATCTCCATAAACAATACTCAAACTTTCGTGGATACGAATCGGGGTCTCGCCTTTAGCACCGAGGAATTCTATGTCATTACGTTGCTTTAACCGAACTTCTTTGGTGACTATTTTAAAACTGTTACTGTTGCGCAACCTGTGACTTAAACAGGTTGATAGTGATACACAGTGCAGAAGAGTGGATGAGGAATCCAGATAAATTAATAAATTGCACACCGATAAGTATTTACATAGATAAAAACTAGGAAGCATTACTTATTGACCGTCCCTCGTAGATTATTCTATACAATATAGAACCAGCAGCAGGCATTCCTGATCTATGTGTTTCGAAGGATCCTGGGCGTCCAGATTAACTTTTAAACATCACTGCCTCAAAGGGGATTGAACAATTGGGATTCCAGATTAACTTACACATCACTGTCACAATGGGGATTCCAGATGAACTTTTAAACATCACTGCCGCAATGGGGATTCCAGATTCACTTTTAAACATCACTGCCTCAATGGGGACTGAACAATTGGGATTCCAGATTAACTTACACATCACTGCCACAATGGGGATTCCAGATGAACTTTTAAACATCACTGCCACAATGGGGATTCCAGATTAACTTTTAAACGTCACTGCCACAAAGGGGATTCCAGATTAACTTTTAAACGTCACTGCCGCAAAGGGATTTCCAAATTAACTTACACATCACTGCTGCAATGAGGTTTCCAGATTAACACAAAAAAAACATTTTAAAACATACTGTGTTTCAATAGATTATTTCTCATTTTCTTTAGATACAGGGTCTGAAGCAGGCACTAGCAATCATGAATGCTACCCTCACTATCACCTGATCTGAAGTAGACACTGGCAATCATGAATGCTACCCTGTCACCTGGTCTGAAGCAGACACTGGCAATCATGAATGCTACCCTCTGTCACTCTGTCACCTGGTACCTGGTCTGAAGCAGACACTGGCAATCATGAATGCTACCCTCTGTCACCTGGTACCTGGTCTGATGCAGACACTGGCAATCATGAATGCTACCCTCTGGTACCGGGTCTGAAGCAGACACTGGCAATCATGAATGCTACCCTCTGGTACCTGGTCTGAAGCAGACACTGGCAATTATGAATGCTACCCTCTGTCACCTGGTACGTGGTCTGAAGCAGACACTGGCAATCATGAATGCTACCTGGGGGTGTTGATTAAATTGTGTGTGTTAAACTCTAGACCTGCACATATCCCAGACCATGACATATAGAATAAGGTGCCCAGTTCCCTTCCTCATTTAATTTCCAGAAAATGTCTGATGCCCATTTTAATGTGGCTGGGTGACCCCGAGCCGTGCTGGTCGGACAAATAATCCTGCCCCTGTTGGGGATTGAAACTGGACCACTGACCTGGCAGGCAAGCGCTCTAACCACTATGCCACATAACTCAATACTACAGGATACAAATATGCATAATACTGACTTCAGATTGGCAACTGCACAATTTGTAACATAAGCACAATTTATAACATAACAAGCACAATTCATAACATAACCACACTGCATATTTGGTTTCTGCAGTACACACATGAATTTATGTCATGTTTAAACAAAAAGGAAAAACTAAAAAAAAAAAAAAAATGTAACTTTAAATCAATTTAATAAAAAAAACAGTATATTACACAGGAAGTAATGGCCAGGTTATTTTACAATTTACAACTAAAATATGTTATAACTGTCATCTACATTTATAATCTTAATTCTCAGTCACTTGGATAACTCCTAATTTCAATCAAATATCACCATACACAAAAATGTTAAAGCTGCTTGAAAAATTATGTGTGTTTAATTTCTGATCAACAAATTGGTGAAATGACACATACTTCTGTTGATTTTCTTATATAATTCTCTCCCTGATATTATCAGCCTAGCTGGCAACAAAAACCTTTCTAAAAAATATCCCTCAATTCTTTCAGTGCCAGAAAGTTTAGCAACAAATTCCCAAGGAGGGAAACCACTATGAAGAATCATGACTACACAACTTTCAAAGAAGCTAAATACACAGGATAAGCCAGATTTCTTTAGCTTGCTCTAACCAAATGTAAAAAAAGTAATATAACACACTATATTTTGGCTGGGATTTAAAAGGAAGAGCCAATCACACTTTCCTTGGAACTAAACAAGTGAATACATTCACTGGCATGCTGAATCAGAATTGATGTTTCTTCATCTGTCTTTCATCTCCCAATGAAGTATAGGCTTCTTCATGATTGGTTGGATATTGTTTTTTATGGAATTAGGTAGCCAGTCATAGGCCAACCCTCCTTTGTTGCCTACTATGACACGCATGGTAGGTTGCTGTGTTACTGTTCTTTGCATCCACTGTGGACTCCAGTAACACAGTGGCACTAAATAAGACTAGTTACTAATAAATTCTCACATTTTGCCTGCATCATTTTCCCATCACCTTTCGTGTCTAGATTAGAAATGTATTTTTCAAACACTGATAAGCAAATTGTACACCCACGGTACAACAACAACATCTGTCATCAGGAAACCATTCTTTATAGCAAGATCCATGAAACTTTAGGCTTAAACAAACCTCTATGTCATAGCAACTGTTATTTTCTTTACCCTGAAAGAATGAATAGCTAGTATAGGGTGCTACTTTAACCCTACCAGACCTGAGACCCTGAACCTAACTGTCCCTATTACCTGGGCTCCTGAGCATTAAAGAGGGAAAAAACCAACATGATATAGAAAAATGTTAGTTACATGCAAACAAGTTGTTAGAAAAAGATGTAACTTGGGGACATTGTAGAAAATAGGTCTACCTTTCATCTAGCGCCAATAATCCAATATCCCACCTTTGTGTGCCAATCCAGTCTGAAAAAACCAAAGTATCGATCACCTGTTGGACTGTGTAAAGCCTAGACCTACTTGACTTCGCTTTCTTTTTGAAGTGCTTGGTTCATCAGCCTACATTTAATTGGGAATTTTCAGAATATTTTCGCGTTAAATCACACAGAGTCAATTCAAACCTATGGAGGCAGACATTTGCAATGGCTAACCATGAGGTTTGACCACGACTGGTTGGTTATGTTTAGTTTGTGATGCATTTTTTTTTCACGTACTAGGCAAAATACCGAAAATTGGGTACAGCGGTAAAGCGGCAGATTAGAAAATTACCGAAAAATCGGTTCAGCGGTCTGGTAGGGTTAAAGCAGTCATTACCGGAAGATCCTATGCAGGGTAGGTAACTCTTACCAAACATTCTTTCATTTTGTCCTGGTTAGAGTTTTAATATATTCCACTGTTAAATCACAAATCAAATTAGGTGTTCTCTTTACAATGAACTTTGGCAGCAATGGATTTCCAGGGCCCTCCATCTCTAGCCAAGATGGTACAGTCTCACTTCCTACTTCCACAGTATAGTCTAACATCGTCCTTCCATGGTATAGTCTAACACCCTCCTTCCAGACCATCTCTTGATGTTATCCCCAGGTTGTCTTCCTCTTTTAAATCGGCTGTCTACTCTTCCCTCTATAAACAACATCAACATAATTGTGACATCTAGGAAAAATTAACCCTTAAAGATGAACATTATATGAGCACTCCAAGCTGACAGCAAACATGGCAACACCCTGATGTCCTACAAGAGTTAACTTTCAACTGCCTTGCCAGCTGTCATGGGTGATCATGTCCTCCCTCGGCAACCAAACTCTTGCAGTGAAATCTTTCTATGCCTAGAAGTACACACGAACACTTAAATCAGCTGATGTGAAGCTTGTAGAACACACTTGTTCCGGTCTGATGTAGTTACGGAAAGTACCATGTTCTCACAGTTCATGTGTTGGATGTTTCAATACAAAACCTTCTGGATTACGATTGACTGTTCATGTGTTGGATGTTTCACTACCGAACATTATGGATTTCGGTTGACTGCAATGGAGTAGCTGTCACTGTTTAGTTTACACGTTCACACACGTCCTTAAAATATCCCTGGAATGTTCCACACGCAGATGTCACTGTCAAATTGGATAGTTCGCTTACGGTAAGTTCTTGAGAGAATGTGACACTGTTTTTGTTCGTAATATATACAATTAATAACGTTCGCTTTTTACCACACACTACACAATTATACACGACAATCACTACATGAATTAGTAAAATAAGAACACTATATATAATGGGAGTAATCCCTATCACATCACATTGTAGACATTACACAGCTTTTTGTGAATGAAAAAAAAATATTCACTCAAGAATGGCTGTGTCGGTCTGAGTGTATTTGTACACACTGCACTCAGACATTGGTGCTTACTGGGTCGGTCGGACAACGGGACAAAAGATCGGCAATTGAGTTGGTTCTGCCTGGGATATGTCGAACCTCAAAGCTATAATCTTGAAGTTTAAGAGACCAGCGCGCTACCATATGATTGGAAGGTACTCCTGAATTTATAAAACGCAACGGGCTGCTGTCAGATTCCACGATGAAATGCCGTCCTAGAAGAAATCTGGACAATTTAGTTATACCCACCACTAAAGCTAGGGCTTCCAACTGAGGTATGGACCAAGCCCGTTCTCTGGGTTTTAGTTTCCTTGATACGAAGTAAACGGGATGGAGGATGTTATTGTACTCTTGTAACAAGACTGCTCCAATCGCCACGGAGCTAGCATCTGTACGCAATCTGAAAGGTAAATGGAGGTTGGGCAATTTGAGGATTAGATTGTTTCCGCTTTTATCAGAAAAATATGCAAGCACTTTATTAAATGCAATTTTTAGGCATTCATTGTGTACAATTTTCTCTGGTTTGTCTTTGGTTAGTAAATTAGTAAACACTTCGGTCAGTTCTGAAAAATCAGGAATGAACTGCCGGTAATAATTTATCAGTCCCAACAAACTTCTGACTTCTTTTTTTGTAGTCGGAAGTGAGAGTTTTAGTATCTTGGACACAATGTTATCGTCTGTCATGACAAAGCCATTGGATATTTTGTACCCCAAGAATGATATTCCCTGGTAGGCTATGTCTACTTTTGCCGGCTTTACCGTCAGTCCGTGCTGTCTGATACGTTCAAATGTCTGTTCTAACGTCTTAATGTGCTCTGTCATCGTCTCTGTGTGAACACAGATGTCGTCTATATAGCAAATTATGTTAGGAATGTCTAATAGAAGAAGTGTCATTCGTACGAATGTGGCAGGGGCATTGACAAGCCCAAATGGAAGTTTGCACCATTCGTACAGTCCCCACGGTGTGGCAAATGCTGTCAGATGTCTGCTCTGTTCGTCTACTGCTATCTGATAATATCCTTTCGTCATGTCTATCTTCGTAAAGAACCTAGCGTCTGTCAGTTCTGTCAGAAGATCGTCAGTGTTTGCCATTGGCTCCAAATCTAGAACAGTTATTTTATTTAGCTTTCGATAGTCGATACACAGTCTTATTGTGTTGTCCTTTTTGCGTATTATGACCATTGGAGATGAGAAGTCGGATTGGGATCGTCTTATGATGTTGTTTTTCTCTAAGTTGGTGATTTCCTGATGTAAATGTTCTTTGTAATGTAATGGGATGGTGTATGGTCTGCATCTTATGGGTGTGTTTGATGTGAGTGTGATGTGATGTTGTACTAATTCTGTTTGTCCTGGGTTGTTGGAAAAGATGGTGTTGTACTGTTGTATAAGCTGTTTGCAACTGTTTGTCTCTGCTTGAGATAACTTTGGATTGATTTTGATCTCCTTCAAGCAGCTTGTCGTGTCTAATGCGGGTGTTGGAATCTCGTCACTAGCATCGTCATCTTCGTGATCTATTATCACTGTACACGCTGTCGTATCGTCTTGTTCGTTGTCTCTGTTGTGGTATGGTCTTAGCATATTTATGTGAAATATTTTGTGTTTGTCTTTTATTAGGATTTCGTAGTCTACAGGTGAAATCTGTCTCGTCACTTTAAAAGGTCCCTGCCAAGAATCAGTCAATAAGTGTCTGTCACTAGGCAGTAGGAGAAGAACGTCCTGTCCAGGTGTCAATGTTATTGTCCTGTTACCTTTGTCAGCATACTGTCTATAAGTAGCACCAGATAATTTTAGTGCATTCTTTGCAATAATACAAGATGTGATGATTCTTTCACGCAATGATGTAACATATACGTATGATGATATGGGTTTAAGTACTGGTGTAGCGTCAGTTAACATTTGGTGATAAATGGTCAATGGGCCACGTGGTTTGGCACCATAGATAAGTTCAAAAGGAGAGAAACCGGTACTAGAATGTGGTACCTCGCGATAAGCAAAAAGAATAGCTGGTAGATATAAATCCCAGTTATTGGGGTGCTCTTGCGTTACTTTTGCAAGCATGTGCTTTAGATCCCCGTTAAATTTTTCTATTACTCCGCTAGAGTGAGGATGGTACGGGGAATTGAAACATTGCTTCACTCCCAACATTTTTGTGAAAGCTTGGGTAGATGCGGCAATAAACTGAGTGCCCCTATCAGATTGGATAGTATCTGGAAAACCTATCCGAGAAAAAATATGGAAGAAAACTTCCATTATATCATTGGCAGTTATGTTCTTTAGCGGAATAGCTTCTGGCCAGCGACTACATTGATCAATGATAGTTAGAATATATTTATTCCCTCTAGTTGTTGTATGATTAAGAGGGCCCACTATGTCGACAGATAGTTTTTCAAAAGGTCGACTGGCTAAGTCAGTAACTTGTAACTTTGCCTGTGGGTGTTTACCTTTTTTTACCAGTTTCTGGCAGGTGTCACAACTTCTGCAATATTCTTTAATGTCATTGCAAAATTTGGGCCAATGAAACTGTGTCAATAATCTAGATCTGGTCTTAACGTATGCCATATGCCCTGCAAGAGGTATATCGTGGGCAAGATGTAAGGCTTGCTTGCGATAATTAGTTGGCAAAACAGGTTTGCTCTGTGGTGTTGTCACCTCTGGTGTAATACCTGGTGAGTATATCATTTTTCACAGCAAAATGCCATTTTGCATTCTTGGTTACCTTTGGCTTTTGGCCGATCAGATTAAAGTATTTTGACAATGAAGGATCAGCTTTTTGAGCTGTTACAAACGTTTCCTTCATAGTGTTAGTAGGTAGTGATACTGGGCTAAGCATTTGTATAGCCTCAGTTTGATTACTTTCATCTTGCACTCTAGCAGCAGATCTAGTTACTGCGTTCACACATTCAATGATATCAGATGGTGATGGAACAATGTTATCAATGATGTCATGAGAACTTAGTGCTACATTAGCTACCATACATTCAATAGGTGGTGTGACATTTTCAATGATGACATTTGATGGTGATGTTATGGTATCATCAATACACAGAGATGTTATGTCATGAGGTTTATCATTCACCTCAGGTAAATTTCCAATAATTACATCACACACTGGGTTTGTTAATGCAGCGCACTTTACTTTCCCAGTGAGGAAAGGTGTTTCAATATATGCCCATGCTAGTGGGTATTTCTCAATATTGCCTGAGAATGTTCTGCATGTTACGTGCCTGCCTGTATAGTCTGTAGGCATTATGAACGTTCTCTTCAGGCCAATAAGTGAACTGCCTGTATCAAGAAGGACTGTAGCAGACTTGCCATTCACATATCCATGATGGACGATTATCTTGCCTTTTGAATCTACTACCAAATTAGCTTCTTCATTGGCAATAGGGATGGCGTGACCGCATGTTAAAATACCATCTTCATAAAAGGTGTTACAAACAGAGCATTTATTTGCACTAAACATGTCAAAAACCTGTGCTGAGTTCACAGGCTGTTTCTCTGGTTGTTCTTCATCTGACGACGAACCATCAAACAAGGCGGCATTTGCTTTGTTGGTCATTTGCCTACCTTTACAATCTTTCCGATGGTGTCCGTGCGCCTTACAGAGGAAACATTTACGCAAATTCCTGAAGGATCTACGCTCATTTTCTTGTCTTTTTACCATATTTAGTAGGTAAGTGTGATATTCTCGGTTTTTATCGCACATTTCACCCTGATGATGTGAAAAGTTACAATAATTACAGTGTTTAAACTTCTCAGAGGTAGGCCTATGAGGTTTCTGCCTACTATAGGGTTTGTCATAGTTAGCCGCTGCTACAAAATTAATGTCATGTAGCTTCACTGGCAAAACAATGTTTGTTGGCTGTGTAATACGCCGAACCACGTCTCTCAATCTCATCTACACTCGTGCATTCATTCTCTTGCAAAAACTTTGAAAATGCTGATGGAATGGATGAAATATTTTATCTCTAATGATTAGGTCTTCTAATCTTTGATAATTTTTGTCAATTTTAGCTGCTGAAGTCCATTTGGTGAATATATCTCGGACTAAGCAGAGGTAATCAGAGAACGTTTGAGTCGGTTTTGGGCTCAACTTACTGAATTGTTCTCTGTAACCTGCCTCATCTAACATAAAATGTGCCATAATCTTAGATTTCAGATAATGGTAATCTTTTCTGAGGTCTTTGGGGATGGTCTCAATGACTTTAAGAGGTTCCCCTGACAAACTCCTCATATAAACAATATTCCATTCAGACAGTGGAACCTGGTAATGTTCCATTAAAGTTTCAAAATTTTGGGTAAAGGCTGCGATGCAGTCACCCGAGGTATAATTACGTACAATACCTTGATATTTCTTGTACTGGTTTTCTTTCTCCAGTCTCTCAGATTTCTTAGACTCTTTGTTAATGGCAGTCTCAGTGTCAAGTTGTTTCATCTTCAACTGTAACTCCAGTTCTTCTCTCTTACTCTGAGCTGCTATTTCTGCCTTCTTTAATTCTGTTTCTCGTTCCATTTCTGCTTTCTTTAGTTCTGTTTCTTTTTCGATCTCGGCCTTTTTCAGTGCACTGTCTATCTCAGCTTGCTTTGTCTTTGCAGCCAATTCTGCTTCTGCTTGCTTGGCAGCCCGTTCTGCTGCTCTTTCATCGCGTTCAGTAGCTTTCTCGCGAAGGTGTTCCGAGTATTTATTCTCACTCCACTTTGTTAACTCATCACCTGTTAACTTCAATTTTAACCCCATATCGATGAAATCATTCAATGAAGACATGATGGAAAATGTCAATGAAATACCAGCCACACAAAATATGTTATCAGTGGTTAGTAATGAACAATTTACAATTGATTTCTAGTGACAATACGTGCCTAAAATTGCATCCTTAAAGTAAATGAAAAGAAAAATATACTCAAGTGCCCTGGATGCGGTGAAGAACGGTTGGAAATCGGGCTAGGAACTGTAGGGTCGCTACTTCGAAAACACAAATGACCTCTACACGCAAGGGTTTCGGATGGTACGGAAAACCTGCTTTGTTTTTGGAGGAAAATGAATTAGCGTCTATTTGTTGGTGTGTGCCTGCTTGTCACTAAGTATTGATTAGGTTTGTATGGCGTTGAGTGTAATTGTAGGTCGTAAGTTTGTCCGTCAACAATTTTTTTTTTTCAAATACAAGTTACTTTCTTTCCAAAACTCTTTGCACAAAGACAATCTACATGTATCTCAACACTCTACAACATTGATGACACATCACTTACATCAAGATGACATTCAGTAAGGACATAGACATCAAGTTTACAAGATGGCGACAAGGTCACAATGGCGACAAGATCACAATGTCGACAAGGTCAAAACGGTGACAAGTTTCACAAATCACAAATGTTTTACACGCTTACAAGATCAAACAATATGTATGCACTGTACGTTTACAAATAGTCTTACACATGGTTAAACAATGTAGTTAATAATCAAAATGAGCCTTCCACGATCACATTTACATGTACTATAAAGTTTGACACAAAATTTTAAGTTCACAAACTCTAGTTTTAAATCGTTAATCACATAAACACGTTCATTTCAAAGCCGGACGAATGCCACCACGTCCACACATGTCAGGGTCTTAAACTTGGCTCGCTAACCTAACACATGTGGGACAGTACAAGTACAACGTGATTTGACGTAAGACTCAACGACACACCGTTCAATGGATTTATTCACATATTAAATACAGAACGATGATCACAACAATATATACTGGATACATCAATACACTTACATCCACAATACAGCTCACAAGTCTGACACTAAAGATGTCCAGACACTCGACTTTCAAGCACAGAAAACCACACAACGTCTTTCTCTCATCACACGTCTGTCCGAGTCGAAGTCCCAGAGCTGTCTGCCGCTAGTTCGCAACTCGCCTCCCACCTCAGGTGGCTTCACGAGGCATGCGTGCGTCTAGCGTCGTCCTGGCCTGACCGCTGGTCGCTCGTCAGCCAGCAATCTTGCAGGCCGGTAACTACCTACTCGCCTGGCGGCGTAACGAAGTTGCTGCATCCCTACTGGGAGCTAAGTCGCCTGGCGGGCGTAACGATGTCACTGCATCACTGTACCCTTTCTGGACTCTGACAATCATCATTATCATCAACAAGTGGATTGTACAAGGGCATGGGTGACCACATTACTCCGCATCTTGTGTTCTCCAATGGAGTGTATCACATTGTGTGCTGACACCCTTCCATGACTTGACACAAGCTGTGAAGAATTTTCTCTTGCTGTCTTTATCTCTGTTTCCATCAAATCTTTACATGTTATAGTTTTTGTCTTCTCATAACTGATGTCTTTTGCTGCTTGACTTGGCTACAAAAGTGCTCCATGGTCTACCTTCTTCTAGCTAGCCCCGGATTCTTGCTTTGCCATGACATTCTTTTCTTGGACTTTTATCATTAAAGAAACTGGAAATAACTTATAAACTCTTCATATAAATGAATGTAAGTGAAAAGGACAGATTTAACTAAGCAGCAACTAAATGGTTACCCATTGCAAGACGGACAGATTCAACTAAGCAGCAACTAAATGATAACCCATGGCAAGAAGGACAGGTTCAATTAAGCAGCAACTAAATGGTCACCCATTGCAAGAAGGACAGATTCAACTAAGCAGCAACTAAATGATCACCCATTGCAAGGACAGATTCAACTAAGCAGTAATTAAAAGGTCATCCATTGCAAGAATCTTCCTGGCCTAGAGGTTAGCGGGTTTTTCCTTTTCCCTAATTTTTCCCCCTAAAAAACTTTTTTTTCGGGGAGGGGGTAAAAAAAGGCCCCACAACCGGTGAAAAATTTCCAAGCCAAAAGGGTTT
>JACEFZ010000445.1:0-37554 GCA_014155875.1 Cepaea nemoralis
GCAGGGGGGGGCGCCTTTGGCCATTTTTTTGGGTAAAAAAGGGGTCCTTTACTGACAAATTTTTGTTTTTTTAAAAGTTAGTGCATATCCTTGACAGGATCAACATCGGCATTTTTGCTGTTGTGGTCTCTTGGAAAATTCATGTTCAATAGTTTGTCTTTGCTTTCCGAACAAAAGGTACCATACCATTTCGTTAAATAACCAACGCAAAAGCGGTCTGCTGCCAAATTTTCCGCAGTTTGTTTCGAACGCGGGTATGCGGGATTACGAACTGCGTCTGTACCCCTTCGCTACTGAGCCGGCATGACTGTATTTAGGATGATATTTGCATAAGGTATAACAAAGATTGAATGTGAGTTAAATAGTCACCTGGATTACATTGTTTGCTGTGGTTGCCCAGAATAGATCCCTGCATTTGGTTTTGGTATTTCTTTCCTTTATCTCTAAACGAAGCTTTTTTTTATTATTATGGCAACACAGGGTTTGGGAGTCATGCACCATTTCGCAATAACTAAAGCAGAAAATGGGGGGCTCTTAACTGAACTGTCAGTGCCAAACGAAAATTGGGGCTTGGACCAAACATGGTACACAGTAAAAGAATAAGTGTTATAATGTAAGTTTCGTTCACGAGCATTAAAATCACATTAAGAAATGGACGATGTACTAAAATTTTCGTCAGCAAAGAATAAACAAACACAAACCGACACAACTACATGAAAAACACTGCATGAAAATAGCAAGGATACTTATCTGTATCCTTGTTTTGGCTGGTGTCATATATTTTTGAAGGGAGTGGGAGATCACTGTAGTGCATGCCCCATCTCTAACAAAGATGTAGAGCCCCATCCTCTTCTATCTTCAATAACCCCAGAATATGAACCTTGAGTTATCTGCAGGTCTCGTTCTATTAAGTATGGTCTAGGAGATATAGATTATGGCCCTGGTGAGAATGGTAATTACTAACTGGGAATCTGCCCCTTCTCCAATGATTCTTTAGCTCTGGAGCCCCCTTTTTAGTTTATCAAATCTGAGGAAAGTCTGGAGAATTTTCTCAGCCTGATTTAGATGAAGAAAACATGGATGTTGAGCAGTTGATAGATCTAGAGTCTTTTTATTTCCCCCTTCAGTAAGTCATTATGAGTTAATTTATCTGTAAACAATCAAACACATAATCAATCACATTAGATTTTTACAACATGATGTACAAAGAAGTTGTTGACACAGATAGGTTTGAACTTGACAAATTAACAGAAGGTCAATTCATGTTAATCATTTATTGACTGGCCTGAGCCTTCTGGTCAGTACATACATCTCTATTGTGATTTACACAAAGTAATAGAACAGTTGCATGTTGGACCATTGTCCCAGACAATCAATAACAAGCATCAATATATGAGATGTCAACAAGTGTGAAAACATAGTAAACATTTTGATGTTGTACATATTAAGTATGATAGTGATGTCTCAACCATAAACTATATCAGTTTTCCTGAATTGGGTGTGGTTTTCTACCAATGAGAAAAGTAACCTGGTGACTGGAGGATTAGGTAAGCCAGGGTCCATTGACTGATGGATCCACTTCAGGTCTGCCCGTATAGCTCCTCTGAAGGCCTCCCCATGCTCTGCTCATAGCGAAGTCATCCTCCCTCTCACTTGTGGTTCATCTCTTTCTCTCGGCTTCCCTCCCTCAGGTCTGATTTAGGTGGTTAATTTGCTGATGTGTTGGGTGGTTGTTGGTATGGAGCCACCAAGATCACTGATGAGTATTCACATAAATATATACATTCCTACCGATACAATCTTTTAAAAGTAGGTAAAGAAACCTAAATTCCGAAGTAGGAACTAGTTCCCCTCCCCCTCCTTTTCTCTCTAAGCTAGTGTTGGGTTAATTTGGGGTGGTCAGAGTTTATCACACTGTGTATGCCTTGTATCAACTTGTTCCTGCTGTATGTAAGTCTTCATTTGACCTGGGCCAATGAACGTGTACAGTGAGACAATGACAAGAGTGAGAAGGTGTCAAGATGCATGTAAAATAAATGACATACATTTATAACATTTCTTCAACTCAATGGTGTTTACAATGTGTATAACTAATTCTCTGTGTTTTCCCAATTAACTACTTCTTCTTCTTGTGTCTAATAACTCTCTTCCATTACCTGTTGTTGTGATGTTGAGGGTTGTGTTGTGTGGTGATGAGTGGTGTTGAGTAGTGTTGTGTTCTTAAGTTATGTTGAGTAATGAGTTAAGTTCACTGCGCGTGATGGTGTTCCGCGAAGCACAACTTTCTCATGTATTGCAGTTCCTAAGTGCTCTTATCTAATTAAATTTGACATAAATATACATATTTATTTCGCCAAACCCTATTAATTCTATAGACAAAGGAGAAAGGAAAGATTGATTTCACTTTCAGCTTTCTAGATTGTAAATAGGCATAGATAAGTCTGTTTTAGAACAAGGCACTTGTTCTAGTACACGAACTGTCATTTCAGCTGTAGATAGTGATAGCATCTTTTATCAGTGTTTCTGGTGAAAGGCACAAGATTGCTTTAGAATCATCACTTCTCACAGTTGTTTAGAATAGAATGTAGTAGTATAATGCACTTCTTAAAGTTAATAATTATCTCTAAGAATATCAGAGATTGTAGTTTCATCGAAGAGAATATTTTGCCCGGGAATGGCTCTGCGTCGTTAGAATCTACAGTCGAGCATTTTACATTTCAGAGGTTTTAATTAATAATCATACATTTCAATTGACATCACAAACATGGGTTTACATTACTTGATACTTGATACATCGGGTTCTTAGTCTAATCAAGGGACCAACGAACGTACCTTGGATCCAGACTTCTGCCTTGCCCATTGAATTTTTGGTCACACAATTTTCTCACATCCGTCCATGGAGCGAGTTCAGACAAAAGTGCGGGCTTATTAACATTTCTGATGAAACAGTAATATATGTTAATTATGCACTGGCGCGAAGGCGGGTCACGTGCTTTTCCTATCCAATGGTCTTCCGAGCTTGGTCTGATGAAATCTTTCTAAGAATCCACGTCATTTGTCACTTGTTCAGTTCCAGTTTCGATGTTAAGTTTTAAGTCCCAATCTCCAATTGCGTTTGTGAAGTCAATTTCTTTTAATGTTGTTTCCTCTTTTTGCGGCATGGGTTGATGAATGAATAATGTTGGCTGCGTTATGCCACAGCTGGATACGTTTTAAACCATCAACGTGTTTGATGACTATCGGTGGATTGAATTAACAGGATGTGTGGTTATGGCGGGTCAATGGACTAAAGGTCAAACACTTCATAAGTCTAGGGACTGGCCTAGCAACCCGAGGGGAGAATACCCACTAGGGAGATGGGACGACGCCCATGTGAGCGAACGGCAAAATAGGGACCAGCATTGAACTATAGCCATCTAGGTGGGGATGGTGTCACGAACATAGTTTGTAATTCCGCATACCGAGTTCGAAATTCAGCTGCGGGCGATTTGGATGCAGACCGCCTTGCGTTGGTTTTCATAAAATTGTTTGAGTACCGGTCGTTTAGAAAGCAATGACAAACCACTGAACGCAAACTTGGCAAGAAATCACAAACAGCAAAAAAAAATGCCGGGGTTGAATGTGAAGTCCTGTAGAGGAAATGCAACTAACCTTTTTAGTGGATTATACAACTGGGGAGGGGGTTGGAAGTTACATGCAACTGTGTTGGACCCTGAGACCGTGAGGGGAGAGTGAACCCAACTGGAAGATGAGACGGTTTTCCAATGTCTTCCGATCGCGTTCGTGAGATGCTCACGATTTTATCGCCGTGACCTGTATATCGGCCAAATGGGAGGTCACGTTTGACGATATGTTATCATTCGGCACTAAATCAGTGAAATGGTGCGAGGAGAACAAATACAGACATTCTACACAAGAATAGTTCTTAGAATAACGTGGCGCAAGAAGAACAAATACTGACATTCTACACAAGAATAGCTCTTAGAATAACGTGGCCCAAGAAGAACAAATACTGAAATTCTACACAAGAATAGCTCTTAGAATAACGTGGCGCAAGAAGAACAAATACTGACATTCTACACAAGAATAGCTCTTAGAATAACGTGGCGCAAGAAGAACAAATACTGACATTCTACACAAGAATAGCTCTTAGAATAACGTGGCCCAAGAAGAACAAATACTGACATTCTACACAAGAATAGCTCTTAGAATAACGTGGCGCAAGAAGAACAAATACAGCCATTCTACACAAGAATAGCTCTTAGAATAACGTGGCGCAAGAAGAACAAATACAGACATTCTACACAAGAATAGCTCTTAGAATAACTTGGCGCAAGAAGAACAAATACTGACATTCTACACAAGAATAGCTCTTAGAATAACGTGGCGCAAGAAGAACAAATACTGACATTCTACACAAGAATAGCTCTTAGAATAACGTGGCCCAAGAAGAACAAACACAGACATCCTACACAAGAATAGCTCTTAGAATAACGTGGCCCAAGAAGAAAAAACACAGACATTCTACACAAGAATAGCTCTTAGAATAACGTGGCCCAAGAAGAAAAAATACTGACAGTCTACAAGATCGGAATATACATAAAACGGGCTAGGTACACCATCATGTATCAGCAACTGAAATACTTTGGTCACTTGGAAACAATGGTCATGGAAGGCATGGTTGCTGGAAGACGAGGCAGGGTTGGCCAGCATGGACATGCATACAAGACAATGCACACATCTTGGGCATGAAAAGTATAAGACAAGGGAACTAGCGATGGATCAAGAATCTTTTCGGTGGACCGTGGTAGACGCGAAGGAATATGATGATGATAATGAATGTGTATATTTCCTTAATGGGAAATGACAGTAGAAGGGAAAATGGTTAAACAAGTGGATAATCTTAAATACCTAATGGCAATTAAACGTCTAAAACAAGAAAAAAACTCACATTGCTGGGACATTTACCATCACCTACAAAGAAAGATTGCAGTAATGCATATTTTAATATTAGCAGAACAATCAGAAATACATGATACATGATCGTAATCCCGTTTATCCACGTTAGCAAACACAGCTGCGCGAGAATCGGTAGCAGTTCTCGCCGCACCCATTACTTACGGGATATGTGAGCCGGCCGCTCAGAAATCAATGGCAAACTACTGAGCATAATTTTGCCAAGAAATCAACAACAGCGGTAAAATGCTGGTGTTGACAGCGATGTCCTGTAATAGGATATGCGAAAAAAATGGCAATTATAACATCGAATGTAAGATGTACAATAGAGATTAAGATAAGAATAGAGCAAGCAAAAGCTGCATTTCAGAAGATGAAGTGCCTTATGCAATAGGTCACTGTCATTGAATGTAATTAAGAGAGTGCTGAAGTGCTATATAGAACCTGTTTTGCTGCATGACAGTGAATCTTGGAGTGTAAATTAACACATTAGAAAGACATTGGAAGCAACAGAGATGTTGTTCCTGAGCAGAATGTTGCGAATTGCTTGGACTGCCAGAGTAACTAACAACGATTATCTGAAAGAGGCTACTGAAACTAGTCATTATATACAACAATAAGAGAGAGACAAATGGCTTTCTTTGGTCATGTGATGAGAAGAGAGTCATTGGAGAACATCGCGACAACTGCAAAGATCAAGAAGAAGAGAGGCAGAGGCAGACGGGGAAAGGGGGGGGGGGGGGGGGTTGACAGCTGGCCAACCCAGCTAGGCGTATTATTCTTGGCATAGCCTTGGAACGAATCCGAGCATTATATTACACTCGATGATTTTGCTTGTTCTTGGCAGCATATGGGCTGTTATTATCTTTCTTCCTACAACCTGAACGCTGTATAGTGTCAGCTTTAATTGGAATATAAGCATCACATATCTACTGTCTGCCGGAATGAAGGGAGGGCTCCGTGGGGACGGACACCACCCACCTCTGTTCTATTTAACTAAGGCGGAAGAAAGTCCGCACTGTGCTATCTCTTTCATCTTTTAGCAAATATGGTAGCCAGGTGGACCAAATAGGCATTGGTTGTTAAGATGATTCCATCTCACTGGGAAGAACAATAAATCATCGAAACAAATTCGTTTATGCGAGGCACAGCCTGTGCATTGCGGCGACGGCTCAGACGAGAGCAGCGGTCGGAAAGTGTAGTGTCTTCTTTCCTATTCTTAATAAGGATAGAGAACTAAACTTCGTTCCATACAGAACCACCACTATACTATTCGTTAAGCGGGAAAGGGGGTTAACTAAAATAACCACAGAGTGACCAAACCCTAGGGCATAGGGGCGGGTACTACCGAATCGTATAAGCCAAATGAGGCTATTAAGTAGGGCACCGAAGATGGGTCCCGAGAACACTGAGTATGATCTGCACGTTCCCCTACACATATTAAAGAAGAAGGGGGAACACGCATAATTACTCACACACCTCACAAGAGCTTTTTCGTGAGAAAGGCAGGGTTTGCAAGTGAGAGGGAAGCCAGGAAACGAATGTGCCCAGTAATAATAAAGGCATGGCATGAGAGAAGAGAGTGAATCTTGTATGAAGAGAAGATGTAATGTTCCTAGGGTCAAACGACAGGACCTATACAAGCTGGAGGTCTAGTCTAGAAAAGAAGCACGACTAGTCCTGAACAAGTGACAATCCTCAGTGCTAGCTCAACGCAAGCCATCTCGTCAACATAGGGTTGAGTGATCTTATATTCTTGGCTGGACATACACCTGTTTTTTTTCAGTCATCACCATCCTTGTCAGTGACAGTGAAAGGCACATACCCATTCCCTATTCACGAACTGTTCCCCTTGTGTCCATTCTTACCCAAAAGAGTGCCAGGTGTATCCATGTGGCTTCGAAGCACAATAGACTGAATACGCAGAGATGTCCACAAAAACCCGGAAGCCAGGTTCTTCTTCTTCTTCTTTTCGTTCATCCGGAGTGTTTTTTCAGATGTGATTGCGGTGTTGTGTGTCTGTTAAGCGCCCTTGGGCCGAAACCCGTAGGCCAACACATCCGACTACAGCGTGCTTTTTTGACCAGGTAACATTCCTGGGAGACTCTTACTTTTGTGGTACCATCTACAACCCAGCTGGCCAAGTTGGAACGGTCGAAGGCAACGGTCATTCCTCAAAGGAAGCCATGGACATTCCATAGCATTTTCCGCCATCCAAGGTTGCTTCCATAGTTGCAGGGCCGACACATAGCGCCCTGGTACTGGGCTCACCGAGGGAATCCTGCTCATGGCTGCTTTAAATCCTCACTTCAATATATTGGTCATTTCGTTTGCCCCGGACCATTCCCGCACATACCAGACAGGTTTGCAGACGGTATCCACTCAGCGAGTTTTCGGACATTTGCTTGTCGTTGCGCCCGTCAGAGCTGTTCCAGGCACGACAGACATTCGGAAAACTACCTAGTCAGAGCTGTTCCGAACAAGAGCGGCATTCGGAAACTAGGTAGTCAGAGCTGTTCCTAGCACGAGAGACATTCGGACGAGACATTTCACTCGGACGTAATTGCGTAGTGTCAATTTTTAGTTTGCCACCCGTAGGACGACACTTCCGACTTCCTGCGGGCATTTTTTAATGAGGTTAGCCTTCCTCTGGTTTCGAGGCACGTTAGACTGTTGTGATGTCGCCCTCATCTCAGCTGGTCAAGATAGAACGATCAACGACATCGCGGTCGGCCCTCAAGGGAAGGCAGGGGCAGACCATGGGCATTCCCTCGCTATCCAAGGAGGCTTCCATAATTGCAGAGCCGGCACATATTGCTCTGAGACTGGGCTGACCCGAGGAGTTGCCACGTCCTGCTCATGGCTGCTTTAGTTCCTCACTTCCATGTGTTGGGCATATCGCTTGCCACTGGTCGCTCAACCACACACCAGGAGCGGTCAGACTGCGAGCGACATCCACTCGGTAAGCTTTTGCTTTTGACTTCGGACCACGCAATAGGTTCGCTCGCCGTGCGTTCCATTTCGCGTCATTGAGACGTTCTTCCACTTTTGTCTACACTCTCTATGAGTTAGATACAGACAGTTTTCGTAACCATTTCCTTCGACTGGGGCACTTTTCTGACTTTTTGTACTCGCTCACGAAGGTAGGCTACATGTGCTGCCGGCTCAGCACCTTACCTTCGTGCAGCACTGAACGAGAAACGGCCAGGCTCTCTCATCCGGGAATCCCTCATATCCCCCAGCTGAGAGCCTTCGAACATGTATCAGACCTGAGCATGTAGCTTGCTTAGTATCTCGCCCCTATTTTTCGGTAGGTGGGTATCGGCCCGGCTCTCAGATACGAGGGTTTGTGGCTGCCACAGCCCTCGACAGGGAGCCTTAAGAGTTTTGTCCGGGCCAAGAACTTCTGCCTTCGTGCACCTGATTTAAATTTTTGACTGCTATCCTCAGTCTAACCTGCAGAGCAGCAGGTTGTGTCTCTCTTAGTCTGGTCCCTATCCCATAAGCTGTCCGATATGTAGTTTTTCATCCATCGGCAAGCAAATGGAGTCGATGGGATACGCAAGCTCCCCCACCACGGCAAGGTGGAGACACTTCGGGGGAGCCATCGACATTTGATAGGGCAGGCATTTGAAAGATGCGTCGCCGGCACGTAAGGCCATGCGATCAGCACAAAGTTATCCAGAGTCACCAGTGGGAACGCCGCGCCCCGTGAAGGGCAACGACGATTGGTTTTGAACTAATAAAAGCGCTCTTTCCGCGAGGGTCGGAGCTTGGTAAGCATGTATTAGCTCTAGAATTGCCACAGTTATCCAAGTAGGATCGTGTCATCTAAGGAACCTCGACTGATTTAATGAGCCATTCGCGGTTTCACCGTGAGACAGTGTGAACTTAGACATGCATGGCTTAGTCTTTGAGACAAGCATATGACTACTGGCAGGATCAACCAGATATCTATCGGACAGACGGACTATTCACGCACACGCAAGCCAAGAGTAGCATCGCTAAAGCGCGCCCTCCCGGTACAAGGTGATACATGCAAAACCACTGGACGCCTACCGACGAGCTTTCAAGCTACGCCGGCAGGACTGACCGAAAAAAAAGCTATACCAGCTTACTGACTGCAGGCCCACTACTCATCGAGAGAGAGAGTGGGCGCTTATCGAGACTTTGTCGAACGGTCGTACAAATTTTGCTCTTTTGCCCGCTCAAACTACGACCCTGGCTGCACGATGCGGTTACATTCTCGAAACGCCTGCCTCACTAACTTACGTTGGCTGGGAAGATCCCATTTTGATGCACCTCACACAGCCATCCGAGACAACGAACGCTAGACGCGGAACTGATCTAGCGAGCCAGACCAGTCCCACGGAAGCCAGGTTCTACAGCGGCCGGTTGTTCTCACCACTTACCTGGAAGGAAGGAACTGATGGCACACTCGGTGAGGTTGATGTGGACTGAAGGGACAGTGTCTTAAACCTGGGTCTATGATGAAAATAAATATGAGGCCCTGTGCCTGGACTGAAAACCTTACCCCTGTTTGTTTGTAGAGAACTATCTGTTTCAGCTGCCTTGATCTCTTTCTGTGCTGTCCTTTAGTAAGTTATTAAATTTAAGTTATATGTTACTATGACGATGGTGATGTTATCTGTTGTCAGCCAGAAAGACACCTCAGGAAGTAGGTCCTGGGGTCAAAAGAGAGAGTGACAGTGAGTCCGGGGAACGGTTGAGGGTTGGCAGACATCGACCTATCCCAGCCAGGGCTAAAGAATAATAGGGAAGTATTGTGACAGGGGTATTGGGAACCCTCCACGTAACTTGTTACAATGATGATGATGATATCTCCTGAAGATATAAGCCCAAACAAGTACACCTGACTGTAGCCAGTTGTCCCTAGGGGGAAAGTGGAGTCAACAGGCACACTGTTTAAAATCCTTTTCCTTATTGTGGGCCTCGGCCAGACCTTTGTCTACATACCCCCTGTAAATCTTAGGTACCCTGTCCCTCTCTTTTCTCTTCTTCTTCTTACCACTAAACAATACCCTTCATATTGTTTCAGAACATACCCACACAAGACTGTATTTTAACAAATGATAAAATAAAACATTTAATACAGAAATTGTCACGTGTGTGTGTGTGGACTGTTTGCGTGTGGAAATATGTAGTATTTTCTATGGTGTATGCGAGAATAGATTGGTGAGCTCAGGATCGTTCTTCATCATGTTAGGCCATGCCACATCACACCACAGTAAGTTCAGAACAGGTCTCACCGAATGTCGACTCTATCCGGACAATGGTTGACTTCTTGGAGTTAATCATATATATAGTCTGAGTGACTGTTCTCCCCCACTGAATATGGTATACCAAAGTCCACAAGTTCAGAACCCCCGATGTATTTAATGTGTCTATAACGATCCTGGAACCTAGGAATCTCGCACAAGTTTAAAGAAAACTTTCTGTCCTATGGCAAAATGTTACTGAATGAATGCCTTTACTCTGCAACCTCTCTACAACCTATAGTGATGGTCACTAGACATAGTCACAGTTACGTTAAAATCACTGTTGTTTCACCTCTCTACCTAATATTGTCATTATCCTTGGAGGTGCTAATCGTTTCATAAAACCAACTGCCCTGAGCACTCAATCACTGCTACACTGGACCTTTCAGGGTAACACTCCTGATTTCTATGAGTTTATAATTTTTGGAACGTTATCCCATTTTTGAGGCCATTTCGTATAACTGCCCTCAGTGTGACTGCTATTTTTCTCCTCTCTCAGCTGTCCTTAATTTCTCGGGTACAGTAAAATATCACTCAGTGTGACTGGCATTGTCCACACCTCGTAGTAATACTTTCTTTCTGTTAAACAGTTGAACCTGTAGAGAATAGAACATTCTGTGAGAGAAAAACCCTATTCCAATCCACTATATGTGATTATAGGCCAAAGGCCACAATCAGACATCTATCCTGGTCAACCTGGAACTACCCTCTGGCTTAATACAGAGTCGTTTGTCACATTTTGGTGGTAAGGGAAAACAAAGACCAAACAGAAAAACACAGGAGCCCCAATTGGCCTCACTACCGGAATATCCCACCATTTACATTTCCCCTATCCCCCCAGCCATCCCATTACACTGGTCTTACCCTGCCGAGTGAAATGATATATATAAGTCTACTTATAAATTAACTACCTTATGCTAGTGTTCCGAGTTTGAATTCACAATTCACAACATGAAAAACAATGTCCCCTGTTTCCAGACAACATGAGGACACTGTGAATCCATTCTCCATTCGAATTGGAACACAAAAACACTCCCGTTATCTGTAATTCATCCACAGACTGACTGAACACAGATTCCGTCAACTCCCCACAGCCAAAATGTTGCACGAGTGACGTTCTTTTGATGTTAACAAAAGTGGTTCAAGGGCAGATTATCCATGTCTGAATAAATTCTCTTCCTTGGGTTTCATCAATGTCACAATAGTAGATTATCTCTCCTTTTGGACAATCCATGCACAAGTCGCCTCCCCTTTTTTCAACATATGCCTACAATTTCCCGTCTTGTGGGGATTGTAAAAGACGATTTTCCTGTTTGATGCTGGAGAGCGGTGTCTTTGATCTAACTGGTAAACAACTGCAGCTGTGCAGTCAGACTTTATTGGTTTTTCTGTCCTGGTTAAAACCAAATGTGGCTTTGCACACAGGCTATGAATATGACCGTCTGTATTGTCATAATCTGGATCGAAATCCTTCAGTATTATGTGACATAGGCCCCCTCTTAAGAGAGTTGACCGCATCAACTCTTACTCACTGGAGGTTCGATTCAGATGATCCACAACAATCCACTCATCAAACGCATGTTCAGTTTCTGGGAGATGACTCAGCACATCAATTGTTGATAGTCTGCCTGTATCCTCAAAGGTATTGCCTCTCCAGCAATTAGGCGATCTCACTGATAGCCTATATCGTCATAATGCTATGCATTAGTGTTGGCGTATCGCTCCTGTACGATCAGTCGGCCAACTTCCGACTTGCGTAAGCGATGGCTCACAATACAGACGGATCGTTCCATCCTGACTGTAACATTGTCTCCATATCCGCCTGGTTTCCTCAAGTTTTGTATCCTGGGATTTGCGGTATCGTCCTCGTTGGACAGAATCGTCTTCCCCAAAGCTCCTGGATTTTTGCTTCCAAGACCATCTCGGTCGATGCTGGATCCGGTCAGCCAATCCTTGGTTGGAGTCTCGGGTATTTCGCGCCGTTCCCGACGTTACCCACCCCTTCTGAACTGGGTTACTAGCGAATGGTTCACTATTGGCCTCTTCCTGACGTGTGATTTCCCTCCTCTCTTCGGCTGGAAAATCTGACCTACCTCGTACGCTCCCATAGGCCTTCCTATGTAGTACTTGGGATCTCTGGTCTCCGTCTGGACCTGTAACCTTTTTCCCAATGGCTGCCATTACCATAAGGTGAGGGGATTTGATATCGGATCTCTCCTCATACTTCTGCAGGAGATGCCTAGGAAGACTGTTCAGTTCTCCCCCGATCCGAAATTCGTAGGTGTTCCGGGACACAACCTTTACCACAGGATAAGGTCCATGCCATCCTGCTTGCATCATGTTGGTTTCTGCTGGTCCCCACACTACTACTTTTTCTCCCACCTTAAGAGCTCCTTTACTCTTCGTCCGATTTTTGGGTGGTGCCTTCTGGCACTCTGGACAAGACTTAATCAATCGGCGTACATCACCAGTCATTCCTGGCCAGCAATAATGGCCGGAAATCTGCTGCAACGTCTCTCTGACACCCATATGTCGAGTTCCGGATATCTGACTACCGGATATGGTATGTCCCGCTCTGAAGAATGTGAGGACGGTGGGCTTCTGGGACCACCAACTGCTCATGCAGTTTGTCTCCCCTTCCAGCTCTCCGATAGAGTAGTCGATTCCTCAGAAAGTACTGCCCCCGTTCTGATGGGTCAGCATTTTTTTGCATCTTCTTGTAACAAGGACGCAACGTTGTGTCCTTCCTCTGGGCAGTATGCAATTCCCCAGACACTGGGTTGTGGAATAGCGTGTCTGCCCTCTTTTCCTTCCCTTGAGATCCAGTGGCTGATGTCCCCGGTGGGCGGGTTGTTTGGGCATCCCCAAGAACACGTATTTCGTTACAAGGATCACGGGAAATAGGGAATCCGATAACACAGCTGCTGGAAATGATGCCTGTGACGTACCTGGATTTAATCTCCACCTTGGCGATTGGCAGCGTCATGGCAACAGCACTCCTCATTGCAGGCTGTATCTCAATAGTCTCCCCTGTGAGTTGGTCTGGGCGTACCCAAGCTGGCATCAATCACCGCTTCCCCGTCCAAACCAGAATCATAGAGACAGGTAACCTGCTGGCCATTGAGTTCAATCAGTTCGACCACAGTTGGTCTCTCTTGGTCCAGAGTTCCTTCAACAACCTCGACCTTTTTCAGTGACAACACCTTTGGAGTCATGCGGCAGGCTGCGAAGTGAGAGCTTTTCGATTTCGATTTGCAGTCTTTTGTGTTGTGAGAGGGTGACTTGCAGATCGAACACCACTTCTCAGACCACTGTCGTTTTCGGTTGAGAGTTGGGTGGGCTCTGTCTCCCATCCTTTGTCTTCTCTGGACTCTTCTCTGAGTGTTCTGCATAAGGTTCAACTTTCTTTGTTTCTGAGCCCTTGAATTTTCTTTCGGTCATGTTTTCTCCTGACCTTTGTTGGTTGGTGTACAGGTTTCTTCCGCCTCCCATGGACTTCAACGAATCCTTTCCGCCAGCTTATTCACCACATCAAGCCGTTCCGCCCCTTGTTCTCCCAAGAATGTCTTCAGAGGTGTTGACATTTGCTGTCGCATCTGGTCGACAATCATGAGCTCTTCCAGACTCTCATAGTCATGCTTGAACCCTGCCAAGTCCATCCATTTTTGGAGGTAGGATTTCAGGCGCAACTGTAGGCGGTGAATAGCTCTCCTGGCTCTCGTTTCGCTGCTCGAAACTTCTTCCTATATGTACTTGATGTGATCTCGTAATGTTTCAGCAAAGCGGCTTTCAATTCATCGTAATTGTTCTCGTGTCCTGGCGGCAGGCGAGAATAGACCTCGTAACCGGTTCCAAGCAATCCCTGGGATAGCTTAAGATTCCATTTGTCTCGGTCCAGACCCATAGCAACGGACATGG
Source organism: Cepaea nemoralis (assembly GCA_014155875.1). Lineage (NCBI taxonomy): Eukaryota > Metazoa > Mollusca > Gastropoda > Stylommatophora > Helicidae > Cepaea > Cepaea nemoralis. Next base: position 14,154 of record JACEFZ010000445.1, read on the forward strand.
CCTCAAAGCGTTGAAGGTACTGGTCAATCTTCTCTTTGCCCTGATCATAGACCGCTAGAGGAAACTTCATAGCATGGTAACTATGTCCACTTGCTGAAGTTGAGCCTGGGACTGAGGAACCTCCAACTGCACCCTCAGTTTCCCCATTAGATGTCTCTTCAACTCAAGTTCCCTCATCCTGTACTCGTGCTCCCTTTTCTGAGCTTCTTGTTCAGCTTCCAGTTTCTTGGCTGCTTGCTCAGCTTCCAGTTTCCTAGCTGCTTGCTCAGCTTCCAGTTTCCTAGCTGCTTGCTCAGCTTCTAATTTCTTAGCTGCTTGCTCAGCTTCCTAGTTTCCTAGCTGCTTCCTCAGCTTCTAATTTCTTAGCTGCCTGCTCAGCTTCAAGTTCCATCCTTCTAGTGGCTTGCTCAGCTTCTATCCTCTTAGTTTCTAACTCCATCTTCCTCAATTCCAATTCGGCCTTCCGATCGTCTCTTTCTGCTTGACGATACTCTCTCTCCACTTCCTGTATGTAATCCGTTAAAGCTGAACCAGACAAACCCAGTCCTTCCCCCCTTTTCCCTTAGTTCTACAGTGGTTAATTTAGGGGTGGCCATATTTCAAAGAGGTAAGTCAGCAGGTTGAGTCTAAAACCCCCAAGCAATATAGATAATTAATATCTAAAATTAATCTATATATAAGACACCACACAGTACACCACAACACAATCTCTCAACGACAAGAGTAGACTAGGACCAAGACCTATGTAGACTTGTAAAGTGTGAACAGGAAAGTTATGTGCCTTAACACCTATCCACATTCACTATAACTTGATCTTTAACTGTCCGGCCCTACCTCTATCACGGTAATTTCACCCACAATAATGTAATATCACCAACATTAAGGTAATGTCACCTTCCTGTGTGACGTGCCCATGTAAATGTCGCTATCCTTAATGTGATATCACCATCCCGCGCGAGCCCCCATAAATGTAGCCAGTTGTCCCCTAGGGGGAAAGTGGAGTCAACAGGCACACTGTTTAAAATCCTTTTCCTTATTGTGGGCCTCGGCCAGACCTTTGTTCTACATACCCCTGTAAATCTTAGGTACCCTGTCCCTCTCTTTTCTCTTCTTCTTCTTACCACTAAACAATACCCTTCATATTGTTTTCAGAACATACCCACACAAGACTGTATTTTAACAAATGATAAAATAAAACATTTAATACAGAAATTGTCACGTGTGTGTGTGTGGACTGTTTGCGTGTGGAAATATGTAGTATTTTCTATGGTGTATGCGAGAATAGATTGGTGAGCTCAGGATCGTTTCTTCATCATGTTAGGCCATGCCACACACACCACAGTAAGTTCAGAACAGGTCTCACCGAATGTCGACTCTATCCGGACAATGGTTGACTCTTGGAGTTAATCATATATATAGTCCTGAGTGACTGTTCTCCCCCACTGAATATGGTATACCAAAGTCCACAAGTTCAGAACCCCCGATGTATTTAATGTGTCTATAACGATCCTGGAACCTAGGAATCTCGCACAAGTTTAAAGGAAACTTTCTGTCCTATGGCAAAATGTTACTGAATGAATGCCTTTACTCTGCAACCTCTCTACAACCTATAGTGATGGTCACTAGACATAGTCACAGTTACGTTAAAATCACTGTTGTTTCACCTCTCTACCTAATATTGTCATTATCCTTGGAGGTGCTAATCGTTTCATAAAACCAACTGCCCTGAGCACTCAAATCACTGCTACACTGGACCTTCAGGGTAACACTCCTGATTTCTATGAGTTTATAATTTTTGGAACGTTATCCCATTTTTGAGGCCATTTCGTATAACTGCCCTCAGTGTGACTGCTATTTTTCTCCTCTCTCAGCTGTCCTTAATTTCTCGGGTACAGTAAAATATCACTCAGTGTGACTGGCATTGTCCACACCTCGTAGTAATACTTTCTTTCTGTTAAACAGTTGAACCTGTAGAGAATAGAACATTCTGTGAGAGAAAAAACCCTATTCCAATCCACTATATGTGATTATAGGCCAAAGGCCACAATCAGACATCTATCCTGGTCAACCTGGAACTACCCTCTGGCTTAATACAGAGTCGTTTGTCACATTTTGGTGGTAAGGGAAAACAAAGACCAAACAGAAAAACACAGGAGCCCCAATTGGCCTCACTACCGGAATATCCCACCATTTACATTTCCCCTATCCCCCCAGCCATCCCATTACACTGGTCTTACCCTGCCGAGTGAAATGATATATATAAGTCTACTTATAAATTAACTACCTTTATGCTAGTGTTCCGAGTTTGAATTCACAATTCACAACATGAAAAACAATGTCCCCTGTTTCCAGACAACATGAGGACACTGTGAATCCATTCTCCATTCGAATTGGAACACAAAAAACACTCCCGTTATCTGTAATTCATCCACAGACTGACTGAACACAGATTCCGTCAACTCCCCACAGCCAAAATGTTGCACGAGTGACGTTCTTTTGATGTTAACAAAAGTGGTTCAAGGGCAGATTATCCATGTCTGAATAAATTCTCTTCCTTGGGTTTCATCAATGTCACAATAGTAGATTATCTCTCCTTTTGGACAATCCATGCACAAGTCGCCTCCCCTTTTTTCAACATATGCCTACAATTTCCCGTCCTTGTGGGGATTGTAAAAGACGATTTTCCTGTTTGATGCTGGAGAGCGGTGTCTTTGATCTAACTGGTAAACAACTGCAGCTGTGCAGTCAGACTTTATTGGTTTTTCTGTCCTGGTTAAAACCAAATGTGGCTTTGCACACAGGCTATGAATATGACCGTCTGTATTGTCATAATCTGGATCGAAATCCTTCAGTATTATGTGACACTGACAAGTAAACGATGAATCATTAATCGAGTCAAGACCTATCTCACCAACGACAAGATCAGGCAGATGCTGATAAGAGAGAACAAGAAACTCAAGATCACCAGCGCTGAGAGGATCAGTTATCGGTTATCAGTTGGGGTATCTTAACTGCACTCCGGACAGGTCCATAGGTGCTCAGATCCTCCCCCCCCCCCCCCCAGCATAAGCATCAGCGTTCGGTGGCTAATAGTGCCAATTCTGTGTTGGTTAACGAGGCACCTCGTTTTCCCGATGTACCTCTCGTGTCTGGCCGTGCCAATTCTTACTCCCAAGTCTTTCATCCTGGACAGCGATGTGGATTCACTGACGTCAAAGTCTTCTGTTCTCAGCGTGTCTTTAAGGACGTTAATAACATCGACACGATCCATGGGCTGGCCATCTGAGAGGATCATCGGAAAGAACAACATCCCCTCCACAGTCGTCATAGTAACATCGGAGGACCCAGTGATCCCTCAATTCATCAGATGAGACAAGAGAGACCAAGTTCCAGAGCACTATATACCGAGAGTGCTGCAGTGCTCTAAGTGCCAGAAGTTTTGGCACACCCGTGCCACCTATAAGATTGAGGTGGGGGTATGCAGATACTGCTCTGGATCTCATACATAGTCAGGCCAGCATGCAAAGATCGACGAGGGCTTCAGGAGGTCTAACACCAACAGAAAGTGCGCCAATTGCCTCAACAACCACGGCGCCAGGTACCTCGGCTGCCCCTGCCACCAAGACAGCAAGGAAGCCATGGAGATCGCCATCAAATCTAACCTACCATATAAAGAGGCCAGGAGGCGACCAATCGACTCACAAAAAGCGACAAAGCGCAACTGGAAGGCCAACTGAAGGCACTAAGATCACAGTTCAAAAGCTTTGAGGAAGAAAAAGACAAGAGGCAACAAACACAAATAAAGAAACCGTTTAGCGTATCCTATACAAATTGAAGGAAGTTCAGCAGAAGATTGCGCAGGATGTCGCTCGAATGGTTGCCATAAAGACTGAAACAGACGAAACTCTATCAAAAATCTAAGAAAAAAGATAAAATACAGAAGAAACTCTCAAACAGATACAAGATGAAAGAGAACAAATAAAACTACTAAGTCCAAGACCGAAGCACCAGAACCAGAAAACACAAAGACCCAGACAGAAGAAGAATCAACAGAAGATGAAATAGAACTGGATGAAAACGGCTACCCAAACCAACAACAATAGTTCGAGAGGCGGTATCGAAATAACCTAGTCGGAACAGGCCACGACACAAGAAATCAAAGACCCAGAAGATTCGAAGACAACCCAAGACTGGGAAAGAGGTGGAACACTAGGAGAGACGACAACTGATAAAACTCTCTGAAGGAAACAGCACCATATGACGGGGTGGGTACACAAATACTCCAGGCCTCAATAAGTGCGCGACTCTGGCCAGACATGTAATACCACAAGGATGAAATGAACTCAATCGCAGCAACTCAACTTTTTCAAGGAAGCAGAAATAAGCGGCATGATATACGAAAGAAGAGCGAGATACACTTGAACTTGAACTTGAACTTGAACTTGAACCCCGACGATGCCATTTTTGTGGATTCTGGCAAAATTATGCATGACACATTCAAGCAGGTCTCTTGACATTTATTCACTGACCTTTTCACTGGGAGATTTAAGATCAACTGCTGCTGCAGATAGGTCTGTATTTACCAACCCTCATTTTTCTTCTTCTCAGCATCATCATCCTTATCATCGCCGTTGTCGTAATCAGCATCATCATTATGATCGCAGGTCCGCATGGCCGAATGAGTAATAACGCGTGTTCTTAAACATCCGGTGAGCTGGTGCCGAGGTAAGTGGTTCAAGCCCTACACCGGACAGCTGGATTAAAATGTTGACCCTTAGCTCTACATACGATACTGGAAGCTCCATATACGATACTGGTAGCTATACATACGATTATGGTAGCTCTATATACGATACTGGTAGCTCTATATACGATACTGGTAGCTCTGTATACGATTATGGTAGCTCTATATACGATACTGGTAGCTCTATATACGATACTGGTAGCTCTATATACGATACTGGTAGCTCTATATACGATACTGGTAGGTCTATATACGATACTGGTAGCTCTATATACGATACTGGTAGCTCTTTATACGATACTGGTAGCTCTATATACGATACTGGTAGCTCTATATACGATACTGGTAGCTCTATATACGATACTGGTAGCTCTATATACGATACTGGTAGCTCTATATACGATACTGGTAGCTCTATATACGATACTGGTAGCTCTATATACGATACTGGTAGCTCTATATACGATACTGGTAGCTCTATATACGATACTGGTAGCTCTATATACGATACTGGTAGCTCTAATACGATACTGGTAGCTCTATATACGATACTGGTAGCTCTATATACGATACTGGTAGCTCTATATACGATACTGGTAGCTCTATATACGATTATGGTAGCTCTATATACGATACTGGTAGCTCTATATACGATACTGGTAGCTCTATACGATACTGGTAGCTCTATATACGATACTGGTAGCTCTATATACGATACTGGTAGCTCTATATACGATTATGGTAGCTCTATATACGATACTGGTAGCTCTATATACGATACTGGTAGCTCTATATACGATTATGGTAGCTCTATATACGATACTGGTAGCTCTATATACGATACTGGTAGCTCTATATACGATACTGGTAGCTCTATATACGATTATGGTAGCTCTATATACGATACTGGTAGCTCTATATACGATACTGGTAGCTCTATATACGATACTGGTAGCTCTATATACGATACTGGTAGCTCTATATACGATACTGGTAGCTCTATATACGATTATGGTAGCTCTATATACGATACTGGTAGCTCTATATACGATTATGGTAGCTCTATATACGATTATGGTAGCTCTATATACGATACTGGTAGCTCTATATACGATACTGGTAGCTCTATATACGATACTGGTAGCTCTATATACGATTATGGTAGCTCTATATACGATACTGGTAGCTCTATATACTATACTGGTAGCTCTATATACGATACTGGTAGCTCTATATACGATACTGGTAGCTCTATATACGATACTGGTAGCTCTATATACTATACTGGTAGCTCTATATACGATACTGGTAGCTCTACATACGATTATGGTAGCTCTATATACGATACTGGTAGCTCTATATACGATACTGGTAGCTCTATATACGATACTGGTAGCTCTATATACGATACTGGTAGCTCTACATTCGATATTGGTAGCTCTATATACGATATGTGATTTGCTACCTTGTATGGGATACTGGTTAATCTTTGTATGATATTGGTTACTCTATACGCAATATTGGTTACACTATATGCGATATTGATATCTCTATATACGATAATAGCCATAAAGTTATCAAAGCAAGGGTTTCGTACATTATATTCCACGAACACCCGGGAAGGTTAACCCGGTCAACAAATGCCCGCAGACGTCGGATGTGTCGGCCTAACGACGCAAGAACGCAGCTCTGCTGTAAACAGGTACCACGCAATCACGTCCGAAAACATCTCTCCGGATGAACCCAGAAGAAGAAGAATACGTACGAAGTTTTATTTACCCGCCATCCCACAGAACTGTGTGACTTACTTATTGACTTGCCCTCGTAACTTTTTCTACCCAGCTATGCACCGCTTTACGGGATAAACATTTGTCAGCATAAACACTGAAAACTCACCTTGGTGGGAGACATTTCGCGAATGACACTGAAGTTGAATGTGAAGTGAAAACGTGGTTTAGAAAACAGAGCAGCCGGTTTGAGAGGACTGATAAAACGATGGGATAATTGCACCAATGTTGGTGGAAATTATGTTGAGAAATAAAGGGACAGTGTATGTATAAAAATAAACTGGTTTCACGTTATTATCATATTCAGTTATTTTTCTACAGCCAGTTGTAACTTACTTATTAACTTACCCTCGTATCAAGTCAGTGACTTTTCTTGGAGTTAGTGTGTTTGTGCACTTGCATATCAAGACGGTGGCTTTTCTTGGAGTTATTGTATGTGTGTGATTGTGTATCATGTCAGTGACTTTTCTTGGAGATAGTGTGTTTGTCTGTTTGCACATCATAATGGATAGTCTAGAAGGTCCCATTTGGCTCGCAACTTTAGCAAGTAAATCCGGCTGACTGATAGCACTAAATGCATGTAAACACAGACGCCATAAATAACATATTGCACGATTTCCTGCCTAGCTAGAAACCATGCAGTATTCTATTTATGTCGCATGGCTTTAAACTGCATGAGTGAAGTAGGAATAATAGCCTACTATTCAACAGGGATTATCTATTCGTAGTACACATGAGATCGGGACAGTAAACAAGGCGGAAGATTCTAAACTGTCTATACAGATCTATGGCTTATGAAGTGAAACAGCAGAGTGTGTGGCAAACATGAGGCGCGTTTAGGATACAATAGGGAACATACTGGCAACCATGGCTGAAATTCGACCCACACATTGTAAGTTCCCGAAGACAACAACGGAAACAACAACAACAAGAGAGAGAGAGAGAGAGAGAGAGAGAGAGAGAGAGAGAGAGAGAGAGAGAGAGAGAGAGAGAGAGAGAGAAAGAGAGAGAGAGAGAGAGAGAGAGAGAGAGAGAGAGAGAGAGAGAGAGAGAGAGAGAGAGAGAGAGAGAGAGAGAGGACAGGTAATTCTCGGCCCGTTAGAAATACACCTGTTTGTAATATATTTGGGAAAGAGACTATGCGCCTATTAAACAAGGCAGTGAATAATGACGATTGCATCTTACATTCTTTTGAAAGTGTACATTCCGACAACGTCTACCTGAAAAGTAGAGATAGATGTGTAAACATTGGTACGTGCGACTTATGAACCTTAGCCATCATTATGATGTGCCATGCAGATAAGCGTAGGCGGTCATGTTTCGCCATATTATACGATCGCCAGAGTCGTGGGTCGGCTCAGTATTCTTGTCTCTACCATGCCACGTTGCCAAGCCATCCATATATTTACTTCTCTGCTTTTCCCTTGTTCTTTTCCCCTAAATCTTGCCAGTTGTCACCAAGTTCTCTTATAATGTGTCTATAAAATGTTGACTGACTACGTCTAATTTCTCTAATCAGTTTACTGTTCTCATTTCCTTCTTGTACAACTTGCCCATTGGTTTTTCCCTGTTTCCATGATATTCTTTGCAATTTCCTCAGGAACTACATCTCCACTGCCATTAGATGTTCTTCAGCTTGTCTACTCACTGTCCACGTTTCAGATACAAAAGTACAGGTTCTATGTATTACTTCAACACTCTTTTTTCTCATTGCAATTTACATCTTAGTTGATTAAGTTAGTTTAGTCGATGGATCAACATCACGGCACACGGGTGTAACCCATAAGTGCTCAGTTCTCCTCCTAACTCAAATTTGAGTTTGCAGAACCTCAGCTCAGTGCACGAACTCGGTAGTACCGGCGAGTATCCTGAAATATTTTAGGCAGATTTTTTAACTCGAAATTTTGCCCGGGCAGCGTCGTTAGGCTACGCTTTTTCTATTTCCAACTGCCAAGGGATTTTTTACGTGCGCAACAATACACACGGGCGTCCGATCTCAAAACCCAGAGACCAGGGGAAATTTTATTACTAGAAAACCACGTGAAAAAATCCCGGTCCTCATCAGGGCTTGAACCCGGGACCTCCAGCACTCGAGGCGGACACGATACCTCGAGACCACGCAGCCCCCTCAGTTTGCAGCCACCCCCCCCCCCCCCCCAATCCCCGCAATTTACATCTTTTTCGAGGTCAGTGTGTTTTCCATCTTGCATAGTCCTTTGCCATAGCGATTCTAGTTCTAATCTCTTCAAGACACCTCCCATAAGATGTTATGACTTCCGAGATAGTTGTAACTATTCACCTGTTTAAGAATATTCCCATTTATTTGTATAGGGTGTATATTTAATGACGAGTTTTGAAAATCCCCACTGCCATTACATGGATAGGAGCAGGGATCAAGATAGATGATTTTAAGATTATTTATTCTGGAGGTGAAGATCGACAAAGGGGAGTGTCAATTATTTTGGACCGTAAAACATCAAAATCTGTTCAAGGATATTGGGCCGTGTCGGACAGAGTTTTACTAGTTAAATTAAGTGGCAGACCTTTTAACATAAATGTTATTCAAGTATACGCCCCAACGGGAGAATCCAGTGAAGATAGTGTAGAGGAATTTTATAATGACATAGAATCTGCCTTAAAGAAATGTAAAAATTCAGAAACAAACGTTATATTAGGGGACTTCAATGCAAAAGTAGGAAATCAAGGTGTTAGATACACAGTAGGAAACTATGGTTTGGGAGAAAGGAAAGAAGATACAGACTCGTAGAGTGGGCAAAAGAACAGGAAATGATTGTAGGAAACACCTGGTTTAAGCAACACCCTAGAAGATTATGGACGTGGAGGAGTCCTGATAACAGGATTAGAAGCCAGATTGACTATATTCTGATTAGCAGAAGATTTATAAACGCGTTAACAATAGCAAAAACAGTTCCCTGTGCTGACTGTTATAGTGACTACAGATTACATACAGGAACATTGAGAATAAAGTTGAAGAAAGTCAAGTATATAACAGCAAACACTTGTGTACATTTGTGTACATTGTACATTTTATGATTTGTGTACATTGAGTAATGACAAGGAAATACAAAACAAATTCAACATGGAAGTACAGAACAGATTTGATATATTGTCTGATAGAGATCCTATTCCAGGATGTGGATTACCAATGGGAAATGTTGAAGAATTCAATCAGTTTGGCTTCAGAATCAACTATTCCAAAATTAAAGAAGGTGGGTGCCATGGAGCAGAAGGAGATACTTGGTCTTGATGTTATAGACATCTCTCATTCAACTTCTGATGACCTTCCCATCTTATACAGGCGAAAGTCATAACCACTGAAACCGAACTTGCACAACACGACACGGGATGGTTTTTTCCAGTCTACTTTACTACGACTCTACACTTGACATGTCGATAACACAACCAGTTGCTCCACAGAAAAGTCACAAATATTCTTAACAATATCTACACATTCTATTCTACAAGAGCGGCGTAATTTTAGCCATGCTCTAGTAATAAGAACTAGGTCCAACGTTGACGCTAGCTCGAGTCTAACTGATCTACGGTGACGTTTTGCGCTTGTACCAAAACGTCTTGCACACTTGTCATGCTTTTGTAACCAATGCCGTGCAAAGTGTGTCTTACAATCCTCTCGCTTTTCACGTTTTGTCACAGGACTGTGCAAGACTCTAAGCTATCTGTACTCAATAACCCATAGCCTGATCCAGGTCTATGGCAGTGGGTCGTAAGAAATGGATGACCGAAGAAATTTTACACCTCATGGAAACGAAGAAGACTCAACAAAAATAAGTCTGCCAAATATGAAGAAATCCCCGGACAAGTCTGAATATTATGTAAGGAGGCAAAAGAAGCATGGCTCGATGAAAAGTGCTTAGAAATTGAAAAAAAACAACACAACAGTCAATATACCAATTAATGCTCAAAAGAATTGAGGAACTTACTAATAAAAGAACAAGTACATAAACAGGCTGTCTAAAAAATAAAGATGGTAAAATCATAATAGAAAAAGATCAGATAATACTTGTATGGACAGATTACGTGAAAAACCTTTATGATGATAACAGAAACGAACAGTATGATGTTAGATTTAATAATGAAGGACCGCCAATTTTGGAGATGGAGGTTCGAAATGTTCTTAAGCATATGAAAGCTGGCAAGGCCCTCGGTGCAGATAACATCACAACAGAAATGATTAAAGCTTTACAAGAATTTAGACTAGATCAAGTCACCAGACTGCTGAACACATTATATGATACTGGAGATATACCTCCTGAATTAAGTAACTCTGTATTTATTGCAATCCCAAAGAAATCAAGAGCCTTGGAATGTGATCAACATAGAACAATTAGTATAATGAGTCACATCACAAAGATTTTGCTACGAATTATCATGCAAAGAGTGAGGAAGAAATTACAACCTGAAATAGGGGAAGAACAATGTGGGTTTGTAGAAGGAAAGGGTACAGTAAATGCTGTGTATATGCTGCGAACAGTTATTGAACGTGCTATAGAAGTAAACAAGGATATACATCTTTGCTTCATTGACTACACAAAAGCTTTTGATAGAGTTAGACATGTCAACATGGTGGATATGCTTGCAGATCTACAAATTGATGGGAAAGACATTAGACTGATAAAAAAAATATATTGGAAACAACAAGCTGCCATAAGGATTGATAATGAAGTGGGACAATATCAGCCTATTAAGAGAGGTGTTAGGCAGGGATGTGTAATGTCTCCAGATCTTTTTTCCCTGTACAGTGAAAATATTTTCAGAAATGTAGAAGATATAAATGGAATCAGCATTGGAGGACGAAACATCAATAACATTAGATATGCAGATGATACAGTATTGATTGCAGACAATGCGCAGGATCTGCAACAATTAGTAGATGCGGTTGTTGTACACAGTGAGCAGCTGGGGTTAGAATTAAATTGTAAAAAGACACAGGTTATGGTCGTCACTAGGAAGAACGAAGTACCACAATGTAATATACAAGTAAATGGGAATATTCTTCAACAAGTGAATCGATACAATTATCTCGGAACAGTCATAACATCTGATGGGAGATGCCTTGAAGAGATTAGAACAAGAATCGCCATGGCGAAAGTAGCCTTTAGCAAGATGAAAAACATTCTGACCAATAAAAAGATGTCAATTGAAACGAGAAAAAGAGTGTTGAGGGGATACATAGAGCCTGTTCTTTTGTATGGATGTGAAACTTGGACAATAAGCAGTCAAGCTGAAAAACATCTGATGGCTGCAGAAATGTGGTTTCTGAGGAAAATGCAAAGAATAACAAGGACAGATAGAAAAACCAATGACCAAGTACTATAGGAGACAAATGAAACTCGTAAATTGATTAGAGAAATTAGACGTAGACAGTCAAAAATGTTTGGTCATGTTATGAGAAGAAATGGATTGGAGAACTTAGTGACAACTGGCAAGATCGAAGGGAACAGACCAAGAGGAAGACCGAGAGGAAAATACCTGGATGGCTTGGCCATATGGCATGGACGAGACAGGAACACAGAGCTGATCCACGACTCTGGTGATCGAGTGAAATGGCGAGTCATGACCGCCCACGCTTTCCGGCATGGCACATGATTGATTGATTGATTTGAAAATATTATCGTTCCAAGGTTTGCATTCACCCTCTGTGTAATTTATGCAACATAAAAGGTAAAAACAAAACTTGGAACGGTAGCATTTTCAAAAACCCTTCAGTCATTAAAAATACACCCTGTACATTATATTGTGGTATTTATTTCTTCCCAGTGACGACCATTATCTGAGACTTCTTACAATTTAATTATAACCCCAGTTATTCACTGCATACACTAACTGCATCTACTAAATGTTTGAGCTCCTTTTCATTGTCTGCTTATATAATGTTATTGATATTACATCCCTCAATGATGATTCCTCTCATATCTTCTAAAGTTCTAACGTATTTTCACTGTATAGGTAAAAAAAAAAAAGAATCTGTAGACATTACACATCCCTGTCCCACACTTCTCTTAATTGGCTGCCATTGTTTCATACCAGCTTCCTGGTTCATTATCAATTTTTATGACAGTTTGTTGTTTCCAGTACATGTTTTGTTTTTACAAGTCTGAAGTCTTGAAAGTAGTGAAATCATCACAAGGCTTAATATGACATAAACATGTAGGAAGAATGAAATATGTGCATATTGTGGGGAAACATGGAAGAGGAACTGATACAGTTTTGTAAAGAGAATTGTTTCATTATCTTAACACATGTTCCCAACATGAACCTGGTAAAATTGTTTACGTGGAAAGGCCATAGAGATAGAAAAAAAAGTCCAGATTCATTATATTATGATAGGGAATAGGTTTAAGAGCAATACTCTTCTTATAGTACAAGTCGTTTGGCGTTGGCCTTCTGTCTCATGTATTGCTAACCATTTCTGATAAAGATGTTCCTCCATGCTATGATGTCAAACCGGCAGGTATCTTTTCTCTCGGTCTTGCCCTGCCTCTTCTTCATTCCAAACATCCGTTTTCATGACCTATCCAGTTTTCCCCTTGACATACCCAAAGAATGTGGATTCTTGTTCTGATTTAATTAACCAGTTCTCATTGCGAATAAACTTCTTTCAAGTTATTTTCATTTCTCTTTTTATCCATTCAAGACATTCGAATCATTGTTCTATAAAACCACATTGTAGTAACTTTCACATAATTCCTCACTAGTTAGCTACCTGTCCATGATTCTCTTCCGTAATGAGAATTGGCTCTCTGTAGTTCATAAGAACTCCTTTTCTCATCTCGGTTGACAAACAAACAAAGCAGAGAATAATCTTCATCTTGTAAACTGTCGCCTTTGCCTGGGCTGTTCTACAGTTATAATCTTCAATACACAGCCCATCTGCTGTTAAATTTTTTTATGTTGCATATCCCTTACAAAACGTAACAGTCAACACCAGCATTTTTCAGCTGCTGTTGATGTAGGCCTACTAGGCAAGATTACGCTCAGTAGTTTGCCATTGCTTTCTGAGCGACCAGCTCACATACCCCTAAGTTACCGACGTGGCGAGAACTGCTACCAATTCTCGCGCACATCACGCCATTCACGAGAGTATACGGGATTACGGAGAAAGACGCTAACACCTGGGCCAGGGAGACCGGCGCTGTTAATAATAAATTACCCAAATACTTAGATACCTTGATTTGTTTCCCCTTCACTTTGATGTTACAATTAGGTAGAGATATTTTCTTTGTAATGTTTCTAACAGCAACATTAGTTAGTTAGTTAGTTAGTCGCAGTTCCAACTTCACAGCAACGGGTCATCCCCATTATGCTCCGTTCCTGTGCCAGTGAATATCACACAAAACGCTCCCCACTGCCCAATGTGAAAAGTGGAAAAGACAGGAGTCTTGACAAACAACAGCCCGCACAGATACACTGTGCATAATGCCGCCGCCAGAATGTCAACACAATAGTCCCCCACAAAACACCCAATTCATCTCTGATGGAATCGGCAGTCATTTTCCCAACTGGATGTTTCCTAGATGTTCACCCACACAATCCACAAAATGCAGTTCATCGTCGATGGCAGTGGCAGTCACACAGAAGCCCAGCAGCCACGCATTTCTGCATAAGGCAAGAACCGGTCAACTCTGGGACATAGCCATCTGCCATAGCTCCGAACATGCAGTCACGTTCCAAAATACCTCGGGCAGATTCAAAAGCATTTCACACGAAACTCACAGCTCACAGTGTCGCGCCACGCACTCACTCAGTAGCAGGGCGACGGAACCATCAAGCCTCATAGGATGAAACAGCAACATTAAGAATGACAAAACGTATACAGGCGTAGAAATAAAACTGGATCACAGTCATGTGATTGTAAAAATACAAAGTAGGTACAAATATATCAATGTTGCCTTGATGGGCTGGAGGTAGATTTGGGTGGCTGGCACTGACGCTTGATGAAGTCGTCTAATTATCTTTAAACTGCGACCCTGCAATCTAATGAATATCCAGTCGACTTCATCAAGCGTTACCGCCAGTAGCGCAAACCTACCTCCACAGAATCATGGGTCACCAAACTTCAGGTGTTTCTTCAGCTAACCTATCGAAGGGGCGATGTAATGAAACAAATACACGACCGACTAAAACAGCAGCAAACCATGCACTCTTTGCTACTGAACCAATGATCAGATATAAAAACCACCCCATGCATACTCCATCCGTGAAAGAACAATTGTCTACGTGCACCGAATCTAATTGTATTTATCAATTCCAGTGTGAGTGTTAAGAAACTTACATAGACAGAACGGGAAAAGTTAGCAAAAGGAGTAACCGTACATATCTTCAGGAATCCTTGTTTAAAAAATAGTATTTGACAAACGAATGCTCAAATATAGTGAGACCTTAGCAATTAGACGGTTCCAGCCAGTTTTGTGCACACAGAAAGATTTGGTTTTTAATTTGAGATTACCGTGAGGATAACAAATGATCCACATTCGAACATTACATGTGACTGTCTGAGAAGTGAATAGATGGATTATACGAGGGGAAGTCAATAAGTAAGTCACAAATGGCTGTAAAAAAAATAACTAAATATGATAATAACTTGAAACCAGTTTATTTTTTTATACATTATCCCTTTATTTCTCAACATAATTTCACCAACATTGATGCACTTATCCCATCGTTTTATCAGTCCTCTTAAGACGGGTGCATGGAACTGCTGCTCTGTTTTCTAAACCACGTTTTCACTTCACATTCAACTTCGGCGTCATTCGCGAAATGTCTCCCGCCAAGGTGAGTATTCAGTGTTTATGCTGACAAATGTTTGTCCCGTAAAGCGGTGCATGGCTGGGTTATATGGTCTACTAGATTATTTCTAGTTGCGGCCCTTTGTTAGCCGCTGTCATGGTTTGTAATGCCCATACGCGGGGACGTCTTTAAGTAAGTCACAAATGGCTGTAGAAAAATAACTAAATATGATGTCAACTTGAAACCAGTTTATTTTTATACATACATTGTCCCTTTATTTCTCAGCATAATTTCCACCAACATTGATGCACTTATCCTATCGTTTTATCAGTCCTCCCAAACCGGCTGCATAGAACTGCGTGCTCTGTTTTCTACACCACGTTTTCACTTCACATTCAACTTCAGCGTCATTCGCGAAATGTCTCCCGCCAAGGTAGGTTTTCATTGGACCAAAAAGGTGGAAATCACTAGGGGCTAAGTCGGGGCTGTAAGGTGGATGTTCCAGAACTTCCCACCTTAGTTAATTAATTTAGTTAATCGAGCCGTATATGGTCTGGCATTGTCATGAAGAAGCAACACTCTTCTAGTCAGCAGTCCTGGACGTTTTCTTCGAATTGCATCATGAAGCACCGCTTTACGGGACACACATTTGTCAGCATAAACAGGAAGCATTTCCTTATGAATGTCATTTGCAGGCAGTCCTTTTGCCTAAAAAAAAAAAAACGCACAACAGCACGTTGCTCTTTGGTTGTACACTCCGTAATGTTGTTTATGCGCTGCGCATGCGCATGAGACTCCTAGCACCACCTGACTAACGGGAATATAAAGTTCGATGTTAAGTCACCTAATGACATCTGTAGAAAACACCAACTACATTTACCTGCCATCCCACAGAAATGTGTGACTTACTTATTAACTCGCCCTTATTAACTTATTAATGCAAGTACACAAACACAATAACTCCAAGTAAAGCCACCGTCTTTATATGCAAGCACAAAAACATACTAACTCCAAGAAAAGCTAGTGTCTTGATATACAATCACTCAAATACAATAACCACAAGAAAGCCACTGTCTTGTTATTCAAGTTAAGTGAGTTGCATATCCTTTACGGGACGTAGCAGTCAACCCCAGCATTTTTTTGGCTGTTCCTGATTCCTGGGCAAGTTTACGTTCAGTAGTTTGCCATCGATTTCTGAACGACCGGCACTCATACCATTTCATAAGAAAATAACAACGTAAGGCTGTCTGCTGCCAAATCGTGTTTCGAACGCGGTATGCGGGATTACGAACTGCGTCCGTAAGACCTTCACCACGGAGCCGGCTGATACACAAATACAATAACTATAACACAAGCCACTGTCTTGATATGCAAGCGTGAGTGGCACCTTACAGTCTTGACAGACCAAAGTATGTGAGTTGGAATTTGGCCAAAATTCCATCACAATGCCTGGGCAGAGCTTCGGAGAGCATGTGGTGCCCAAACGACATGTTCCCTCTCTCGGCCTTGCCTTGTTTGATCCAGAGGAATGGATAACCAATACGTCTGGAACAAGGTAGGCTGCAGACGCTGGCGGCTCAGCGTCAAACCTCCGAGACCTCGCCTCCACGAGCAGGAGACGAGCGATGGCCAGACCCTAAACCCTTGGGATTTGACTTAGAGGCGTTCAGCCAAATCCCGCAGGTAAGGGTCGTATACGCGCCCGGACCACTGGGCGCGTACACCTGTCAAACGTAAGTGTCTGGACCTTGTAAGCATGTACTACCGTCAGACTCCCTGCCTGACTCGTGCGGCTCCCGCGACTAACGAGAGTAGGCCCACCGGAGATAATGCTCGTCTGCTGCGAGCAAATCTCCCTGCCTGCCACTGTGCGGATCTCGCGACCAGCGAGAATAGGCCCGCCGGAGATATTGCTCGTCTGTTGCGGACAAATCTCCACTGACTGAATAAGTAAAGAAACGATAAAAGTAGTGGTATTTCAATTGCGCTTGCGCTCCCACCTATGCTACACCCTTCATGTGTCTTCACAAAGTCGGACTAGAGTCAAGCTCAACAGGGTCTTCTTTCCCCGCTGATTCTACCAAGCCCGTTCCCTTGGCTGTGGTTTCGCTAGATAGTAGATAGGGACAGTGGGAATCTCGTTAATCCATTCATGCGCGTCACTAATTAGATGACGAGGCATTTGGCTACCTTAAGGGAGTCATAGTTACTCCCGCCGTTTATCTGCCCTTGGTTGAATTTCTTCACTTTGACATTCAAAGCACTGGACAGAAATACAATAACTTTAACAACAGCCACTGTTTTGATATTCGAGCTCACAACTGCAATAATGCCAAGGAACGCCTGTCTTGATATGCAAGCACACAAATACAATAACTATAACAACAGCCATTGTCTTGATATGCAAGCATACAAATGCAATAACTATAACAACAGCCATTGTCTTGATATGCAAGCACACAAATGCAATAACTATAACAACAGCCATTGTCTTGATATGCAAGCACACAAATGCAATAACTATAACAACAGCCATTGTCTTGATATGCAAGCACACAAATGCAATAACTATAACAACAGCCATTGTCTTGATATGCAAGCACACAAATACAATAACTATAACAACAGCCATTGTTTTGATATTCGAGAACACAACTACAATAATGCCAAGAAAAGCCACTGTCTTGAAAAGCCACTGCTAGGGTATGCAAGCACACAAATACAATAAATCCAAGAAAAGTCACAATCATGGTATGCAAGCACACAAACACAATACCTCTAAACAAAGAATCTTGAAATAATATTGTGGCGAAATTATTCTACCGATCACATAAGAATGTATTTTATGTATCTTACTGTTCAGCAAGAAGAAAGCAGCGATAATGACAATAAATGAAACAAATGATAATCCTATATCCCTTGGTGACATCTCACTTCATTAAATTGAATCATACACATATTTAGGTAGCAATGTAGACCAAGGTGGGGAAACGGGTAGAAATATTCAAATAAGAATATAAACTATAAGGGAAGCTTTCATTAAAATAAAAGCAAAAAACAACTGCAATAGTTCTTTTTACACACCTTAAGGCGTATTGTGTATATGGTGTGTATAAGTTGCTATATACCAATCGGCACACTTATATAAACTCGTATGGTCATTATCAGAAGCTTACAGAGCACTGAGACATTAGTGAAGTCAAAGGAAACGTATTGGTTCAAGATAGCGGCGGACAGTTGTGTTGTATTGTGACCGCTCCGTTTTTCGCGTAGGAGATGGATATTTTCATCTCTTGCATGTAATTTGTGTGCTTGAATGTAAAATCAGGAGTTTCTTCTCAAGATCTTCGCCGATGCTAAGGAGTTGGTGCATCTGAGCAAAGCAACTATTGAGTGAATTTTCGCAGCGTGTGTGCTTCTGTGGTGTTCGGATTTTCAACATGGCGGAACAGCGTTTGTGCTCCGCGCGAAGTGCAGTCAACCTAACAAGGCAGACAAGGTGAAGCAAGACGTTTTAGACTCAAATGCGACGGTCTGGGCCTCAGGAATACTCGTATTCTATAATGGAATTGTGCCAGCGTAAAACAACGAGGCCCTATTCTGGAAAACCTGGTATACAGGAACAACATTGTAGCGCTTCAGGAGACGAGATTGGGTAATCAGCTACTCCAAATTTTCCGAGGAGTGAGAAGTTCCTGGGCCTTTACGGTTCAGGCAGGAGGGAAAATTGTGAAGGAAGAGTCTGGCGCTTTTGCTTTGGCCACAAGCAGCCTGACTATGGAAGTTATGGCATAAGTAAAGAAATAACATGGCTCGAGACACAGACATTCAATCGGGCATGTGTCCTTAATGACTCAATGAGTATGCTCAGGAGGATAGAGATGGGGGTGGGTCCGAAGAAAGTGGCTGCTGTTTCTGGAGCGGTCTCGGCTGGCAAAGATTAGTTTCATCTTCATGCCAGGGCATGCGGGTGTACAAGGGAATGGGCAAGCTGACAGGCTTGCATGTAGGGCTACTGTGGAAGGCGGACGAGCCATGGACCAGGCAGACATTCTGAATGCTCTACGAGAAGAAAGTCGTTTAAGCGATGTCTGGAAATCTACAACCATGGTCAGGCTGCGAGAACAGCAAGTTACAAGAGGTGTGGCCAAACAAGAACACAACGCAGGAAACCAAAGAAGAGTCAAACCAACACAGAACGGTTGTCGTGAGCCGCGACACGCTGCAGGATTTGCTGAGGAGGGGAATCCGAACACTTATGGACTGAATGGTTCATGTGCAATGAGGATGATATGTCGACTAACTAACTAATGGAAATGAAATCTAGTACCAAACTTGGAATATTTAACTCTATCAGTACAACTGTGTGGACCAGGAACATGCTGTTTAACATGTCTGGTTAGGTTCGTGCACTTATAAGGCCTGGTGTTGTTAGGTTCCTACCCTGTCTCATGGTGTGCTTGTCTCAGGGAGTGTTTCATCGGTGGCCGTGTTGTTGGTGACTCCATATATCTCTCCCGTGGCTTGTTATGTCGTTGAATCTGCGTGGTCTATTACTTCTTTCACATCGTGTGTCTCGGACTCTCGATCTTGGTGGAGTGTAGTCTCTTCTCCTGGTCACCGGATGTTCTCGGTCGCTTTCGTTTTCACTTTCTATATAGAATAGGCGTGGTCCAGAAGAGCATCTGCACACCTCCATCATCTCACTTTTGCAATTGGCACGGGTGTGACAAATCTTCTGACACCTGAAACACAACACTCTTGGAATCTAGTGGTCTGGGGCTTGCTTTTTCTTGTCCCATCTGATGATCCGTGGCATGGTTCTGTCGTCCGACGTGATGATGGCAACAGTGAAGGATGTGCTTTTTCCCGATGATTCAGTCAGCACCGGTGACCCTGAGGGTTGAGTTTTCTATCGATAGCATCTCCCTGATGTGCTCATTGGTGAGATGGGTCTTGACTCCTTCTATTAGTCATCGTTTAATGATGCGGTGCCGGGTGGCTTCCACTGTAATTTCGTGTGGTAGATTGATGTCAGCTTTCTCTTCTTGGTTGATGTTTCTGGTTTTGTCATTTTTCTTTTTTTTTAAACCACACTTCGATCCGGTGTCTTGCATAGCTGAGGTTGTTTTTGTTTTTGCAGCTTGTTCTCCAGCAGACTGAGTACCTTGTCAGTTGGTAGCGCCGACAGTTCCCCCCCCCCCCCCCCCCAGTTTGTCTGCTTCAGCGGGATTTTTCTGGTGAAGCCCTCGGTTGTTCTTGTCCTATTATAGGGTCTTCGGTGAGCTGCTTGGCTGCATCTCATTGGTGTTTTGACTGACTTCTTCACTGCTACTGGCTTCACCTGTGATCTCTGGAATGTTTGTTGCAGTCTGGAACTGCTTCGATTGGTGTCGATGTTGGACTGTGTGTCGCCATAGGATCAGCAGTCCTACTTGGCTTCCTCGCCTCTGCTGTCTTCTTCCCGGCGGCATGAATCGCGTATCCCTTCGCGGTGGTTTTAGTGCGAGCCATCCTTTGCACTACTAATTGTTGATATGCTTGTCGACAGAGTCGAATGATTGGATATGAAGACAAAAAGCTCCTCTATTTCAGGCAAAGAAATATGTTTTATTTGTTAAACACAGAAGTTCCAAACTCTGTGCATCACAACTATCTCCCCCCATAGATCACACATGGAGAGTACCTGCCCAGTGCATCAACTCCGCCGCCCTGTTGGGCAAGCAAATAAATGTGTGTGTACCAGAATTGCAGAAGTTGTAGATTTGTTAGTAGCTTGTCTCAATCCGGAAATTTTGCTTGGACAGAGGCTTATGCAGCCTTTTTTTTTTTTTAATTTCCAACTGCCAAGGGATTCTTAAAGTGTACAACATGTACACAGGTCATCCAAGTACAGGGTGTTTGTAAAGTCTCACTACACTTTATATGTAGAACAAATTTGAAAAATGAAGTACATGCCGTCATCAAAATATGTGCTCACTATGAAGCAAATGGTTATCATCTACTGGAATAATTCTATGCACTCCAAACAGAATGGTGTTATCAACGGAAGAAATTTCTTTTCATTGAACAAGTGTTTTGAAATGGCGGTCGATACACAAGGAAATAACAACAGACACGTTGCAGAAGGTATTTAACAATATGAAGAGAAGTATACAGTCATGTCTTGAGAGCCAGTGGTGGACATTTCCAAAATCTATATATATATAAAAGAGAATGTATGTCTGTCTGTATGTCCTTTATGCGTTCGCGAACGGTCCATCCGATTGAGATGAAATTTTCTACACGTCTTCTAATCATTCCCGTGCTGCCAACTGTCATAGTTTTTTTTTAGTGTACAAACATATTTTCTTATTATTATTTAATATTTAATTTACATTATAATGTATATATAGCGAGGGGACATAACTTCTAATAGAATTGCTATATATGTAAAATTGTTGCATATTTCTCAAATAGGTGGACCTTTTCGCTGCAGTTATCTACAGGCATATGCGTTATAATCCTCCTCCCTCTTCCTCCTCCTCCTCGCTCCTACTCCCTCTTCCTCCTCCTCCCTCCGCCAAATATGAATTAAATGATATGCTCCCCACCAGGGACTGGGCGAAGCCAGGCCGGGTCGTCTTTTTTGGGAACGGGAACGGGAGCAGGGGCCGAATATGAATTAAATGAGACGCTCCATTTACCCAAGTTAATTGTTGGGGGAAGATGTAAAGATCTTTCAAGTGCTCTTTCTAATAATAGACAGACAGAAAGTAGATAGTCGGGAACGGGAAAGGGAGCTTATATGACTACTTATATGAATTAAATGAGATGCTCCCCACCAGGGGCTGGGCGAAGCCGGGCCGGGTCAGACAGACAGACAGACAGATAGACAGACAGTCGGGAACGGGAACTTATATGACTACTTATATGAATTAAATGAGATGCTCCCCATCAGGGTCTGGGCGAAGCTGGGCCGGGTCAAACAGACAGATAGATAGATAGTCGGGAACGGGAACGGGAGCTTATATGACTACTTATATGAATTAAATGAGATGCTTCCCATCAGGGTCTGGACGAAGCCGGGCCGGGTCAGCTAGTCTGTTATAATGAATGCTTCACGGGTACTTACCAGTTTCCCTAAAAAAGCGTTAGACCATAGCAGAGACTGTTGCTAACTAATTTAATGCATTTTTAGCACATGTTTATGACGTCATGTACTTCATTTTTCAAGTTTGACCTACATACACAATTTGTGAGACTTTACAAACACCCTGTATTTTGCTCATCCACTTCCCCAGAATTAGTGGGAGTGTTTATGTTTCTTATTTTGTACAAATTGAAGCAATCAAGCTGGACGCTTGAGCCAGAGACAGACATAACCTCTGGTCTCCTCCATCCATACAACGTGTACAGGGTGTGTGATTCTGCAACACACACACATGTTGATCTTTGTTGGTGCTACAGAGTTTGTACACTGTACTGATTCCCCTGGTGTGATCTACGAGATTCTCCCGGTGTGATCTATGAGATTCTCCCTGTGTGATCTATGAGATTCTACCGGTGTGATCTATGAGATTCTACAGATGTAGAGTCAAAGACTAGAATATATAGGAGGGAAGACCACCCTGAATGAGTGGTCTACCTCAAGTAGATTAGAGGTAACCCAGTGCCCCAACAAGAGGGCAGGGTAGGTGTAGGGAGTAGATAGGGAGGGGAACTATCAACAGTTCTCTCATGAGACACGCAAGTGTCAACCAGAGGGTAAGCACTCTGGTCACGGTGTAATCACCTCAACGTGATAGACAACAAGAACTTGGAATAGAACTCAAGAGTAGGCTTACTACTCCAAGCGTGTAGCACGCAAAAGCCAAGTGCGCATGAAGACCCTCCGCGTGCTGGTAATGAGGACACGGAGGATGGTCAGACAGGGGACGGATCGTAGCGGACACATCGCTTAGAGTCGATGCGTCTTCTTTAAGTGAAGATAGATTTAGCAGTAGGGCTAGGGACGACTAGAGATAGGAAGTTCGTATTCATGTGTGATTCATTAGAGACAGTTCTGCTGTCATGTGACAGTCGGGGGAAGTGTCAACCGAGCCAGTGGTAAGGGCACCCC